>VWYI01017604.1:0-45735 GCA_013399455.1 Anthoscopus minutus | reverse complement strand
GAAAAAAATCCACCTGTTTCTTGTAACTACTTGATGTGAATGAGTTTCACTGCACTCAGTGGGACTGCATTGATTTGCCCTGTCTGAGGACACAGCTTCTGTGTTGCCCTGAACTACAACACACAAAAAACAACAGAAAGGCTGGTGGGGGGTTGTTTCCACTTATTTTGGGTAGGATTTGTTTGTTTCTTTTATCCACTACAACTGCTAAAATTATTGTAATTTCAGCAGCTCAATATTAAATATTCACCTACTAGAGAAACCACTGTCTAGTCAGTGACACACAAAACCTTCCAGAGTTTTAGGATGACAGATTGCTCCACAAACTATGCCAGAGATCAAGGAGTGGGCAGTGCATGCAAAATCGTGCCAGATACTGAAATTAAGTGGCATTTTCTCTTGTCTTTCTACGTGGGCATCATAAAAGGTCTCCAGGAAGGACACTTGATGATTGACAGTAAGACTTCACATGTTGCACGCAGCACATGTATCGGATGACCTTCATCTGCTGTTCTATCAAAAGAGCAAAGTCATTATCTCCTTCAAAAGGCAAGGGTGTTATATAAAATCTTACTTTGTACTGAGATGACACATGCCTCATAAGAGGTGCCTTTTGTGCTGGTCCTTGGAGATAGGACTTGTCTTTTTTTCTCCATGTTTTGAAGACTACAAAGGGTACTGAGTAACAACACAATGCCTTAGAACCCAATAAGAATTCTCCCTTTTCTCTGATAAAATGACAGGCTTTAGGAAAGCTGATATTTTGGTATAATTCCAATTTAAATTATGGGTGAATTGCCAGGGAAGATTGTCAATAGGTGTCAGTTGTCAAAGGGTGGGGAATACAAGCTCTAAATGCACCTTCAAAATTTAATATCAAAACTTCTAATTCCCTCTGACAAAAGTGAACAAGGGTGCATAACTGGAAAACAACAAAAGCATTTGCATACAGTGTAAGTGCAACTGCATCCTTGACACATGGTATAGAGAATTTTAACACATAAGCAGACTCCCATATGTTCACACATGTGTGTGTATGGCCTTTTGAGGATATAATTCCCTATTTCTGTGCTGTGCTGCTGTCCAAGGTTAGGTTCAGCAAACTTCTGCTGGGTCTGAGGGGGGGCATCCCTTGGGCCTTGAGTTTCTGGCAGGGGCATCTCTGAGCTTGTCCTTGAAGCTCCAACACTGTTCCTGATGCATTTTTTATGCCATGTCTGGTCTCCCTCACTGGAGGGATCTCTGCCCCTTGTCTTTAAGCTTTCCCTGTATAACCTATTTAATTGGAATTAATGTGATTTATGTCCAGTCTTTGTTTCTGCACAGACACCTTTCTACATTTTAGGCTAAACAATAAGGCAATTGTGAAAATTCAATCACTGTATTGTTAAGCAGGTTATCATCCTGATTAGAGGGCAAAGTCTTCTCTAAAGCACTCAGTGCAAGTGTGGTTCAACCCATGACACCTGATAGTCAGTAGTGCCAGTGAAATATTCCAATATTCCCCTGCATTCCCCTTAACAAACACAAAGCCTCATGAAAGAGTTGGCAAGATAATCAGGGACATGGGAAGAGAGAACCATCAGTGTGATTATTCTACACCTCCTNATTTTTATATATTTATATCATTATATATTTCTGGTAAACAGAGTTAATCTTGGAAAGTTTAGAACTAGGGATAAATCTATTTTTTTTCCTACAGTTCAGAGCTGTACTTTTTCAAGGACTGATATTCCACTAGCCCTAGCACTAGACTAATAGCTCTGGCTGAACAAAATGTTCAGTTAATTTAAGGAGTTTCCTTCCATTTGCTTGGAAGCTGTTGTAGGTACCCAACGTGGTGATTCAAAGATCTGTCATGTCATGGAAATGTTGGTTTGGGAAGCATTTTGAGTTCATCCTGTTTGACGGGGAGCATGCACTCTGTTTGACGCCTGCCACACACAGAGATCTGGGTTTTTTCTAGAGCAATACCCAAATTATGATCTCCTGACCAGGTTCCACATGTTTTTGTTCCCTCTAGATCTCCACTTGCCATCAAGAGCCTGCACGATGTGGAAGAAAATGTAAATTAGGAACTCACTACCCTGAGGTTAAAAAATATTTCTGTGAAAATTCTGTGGGCAAAAGCCTTGCTTAGAGCATTTGAGCAACAGCAGCAATTAAACACAGACATTACCCAGAGGAAAGCACAACTCTGCCCTGATGAGTGTCTAAAAATTATGTGGTACCAAATATCTGTGTATTCAGTTTAAATTAATCTTTTTTTCCACATGCAGGTGCTAAGTAGAAGTTGTTCTTGGAGACCATGGGGGACAACATTGAGGCAGATGTTATTATAGTAAAGGGGAGAGATAGATTAGTAACTACTTTGATTGGAAAACATGAGAAAATAGGAAAAATTGATCTCTTTGCTCTTCAATTTGCTGTTGGTAAGTGATCAGTTGACTTCAGGACAAGGGGATTATTACCTAATATAGTGTTTACTACCAAGTTTCTTTTTAGCTTCTATAAATCTGGTTTGTTTGATTGGGTTTTTTGTGGTTTGTTTTTTTTTTTCTGGATTTTTTGGGGTTTTTTTTAGGACAGGAGGAGTATTNTTTTTTTCTGGATTTTTTGGGGGTTTTATTAGGACAGGAGGAGTATTTTAACAGCCTAGAACATTTTTTAAGCCTGAAGCCTCAAGAGGCTGAAAAAAGCAAGATATATAATTTATGAAAATATTTACATGTTCTTATCTTAGGTGTCTCAGAAGGCAGATGCTTTGAAAAATTGTGTTTGATTGTCAAGTACCGTGATAGGCATTGCTGAAAAAACCAGACAATTTTATGATCCTTCATCTGAAGTCTGTTCCTTTATGAATATTTGGTGTACCTGATGTTGAGTGATGCAGCTGAAGGCAGGTAATGTATACTAGATTCCTTTTGCAAAAGTTATGAGTATACTTAATATGAAATTCTTAAAATATGGACTTCTGAAAAAGAGCCCTTAAGTGTTAGGATGCCCAATGCCATGTTCTACTCCAGGGAATAAGTCCCAAAATTTCCATTTCTTGAATATACATAAGGATTTGATATTTTCCTGTTGTCAGGCTCTTGAAGACTGATATCCAGACAAAATTGATCACATCTTACAAGAGAAAATTAAACTGTCTAAATACCATCCCATGAACTTGCACTTATCATTTTCACAGCTCACTGACCCACTTCAACACGCTTCATGTGTAACTCAGAATTTCAACTTGAAAAATATTCATTAAAAAAAAAAAATCTAGGCAGAAGTCACACTGGTGAGTTGCTAGAGCAAGGAGAGTTGCAGCACAGAAACCAGATCGCTGTTCCATATGAAAGGATAGTCTGAGAAGCAATCAGTTGTAAAATGTGCCTTGGATGAGGAATTTTGCAGAAGCAGTGATAATATTCCTGCTTCTCTGGGCATTCTGTTAGAACTAAAATATTTATATTGATAAGCTCTAGCACCTCCACCCTGTTTCTGTATTTAAATTTATAAGAATTGAGGGGCAATATGAAGAGACTTTTCAGCAGCTGACATTCATTCAGACACTGTTACAGGGTGGAATGGAAGGTGCAGGTTCAAAGCAAAGATGTTTTGGGTTTTTCCCCCTCTAAGGAAAAAAAAAAAGAACCAAATCATGTGCCTTGGATTCAATTCACAGATACATACTCTGAAAATCAAAAACCATCAACAAGAACATAAAACACCAACCCACAACACTTAAAAATTTTGACTAGAAAGGTGGTTACAAACCCAAGCTGAATAAAAATAAAGTAAGAAATTTCTGGGATTTATGTTTTTTTGTTTTCCTATAGTAGGGAATCTTGTGTATATTTTAATGGGAAAAAAGCAAAAATAAAATTAGAAAATGAAAATTTTTTTTATAACACTGTTTATATGTGTGTGGTGTGTGTGATTGTGTGTGTTCAATAATGCCTTATTCCTAACAGCAATTCTTTAGTCTTGAGGTGCAAAGATTGGTTTCCAGCAAACTAAATCTTGTGTAGGAAAGACAGGAAACTATCAGTGATAAATGTACCACTTCATGAAGACTCAGGATTGACCTGTAAATCAAATCATGAAGCCCCTTTGGTATCTGCCCTCCACACAAATTCCAACCTGATCAGGGAAGCTGGATTAAAAGATATCATTATGTAGTGTGGTCACATAAACTCTTATCACAGGAAGAGGCTGGACAAGAAAAGAACAAAGGAATAGAAATACAGGGACAACTCTCAGGACTCTACAGTATGTCAGAGAAGCAGGACATGAAGAAGAAGCAGGCCCAGTATTTGTGTAGGGGAGAAAAACAAAACAAAGCAAAAAAACATTTAGCAAAGTAATTTAAAAAAAAATAAGGAAGGAAAAACAGGGAAAATTGAGAACAATATTTCAGAGACAAACATGAGAACATATGCCTGGTGTAAAATACTGGGCTTGAAAATAAAGCAAATGCAGACGTGGTGGACAAAGGACTGACTTAGCAAATAGAATTCAAGAAGATAAAACTTGATGGAAAATGAAAAATCAAGAGATGAGGAGAGAGCTCTGTAGAAAAGAGAGGAAAAGCACAGCTCAAATGCTGCCTGGCTACCAAGCACCCTGAGGACTGAACAGTGTTGATGTTGCTGCTTCTTTATTTTGCTTTCTTAGGTCATTCCTCCCTTCTTTATGGTAACAGCTGCAGGGGTGAAGCCCTGGAGGTGTCAGTGGAGATGTAAGGAAGAAACAACATGCAGACAGTGGCTGCATCATCACTCCAATGGGCTGAGGGAGCAGCTGAGCAGGACAGATGACACAACTGGCCATGTTTTTCTGGATTTTATCCTTTATCCCAAGAACTGCAACAAAATCCATTATACCTGGGTGAAAAATTAGCTTTCGCTGCATAAAACTATCTTGGTATACCTTAATGAAGGTCTGGGAGAGAGAGAAAGGAGAGTTCTGTCCTTGAGCTTACCTTTACTGAAAGGACATTTAGGGTTTATTACCTAGTAAGAAACCACACCTTGTAGTGACAGTTTTATTATTGTTTGGGGATTCTTTTTGTTTTGGTGGTTTTTTTTGGTCTCTTTTTGCTTTTTATAAAATCTGTCACTTAATTCTCATGAACTCATGGGTTTGGAGTTAGATACTTTGTTCAAATAATATTGGTTGTCATAAGTATTTTGCTACCAAACAAATCTAATTAACATTTTTATTAATTGTGAGTTACATTCCTAATTAAATTGCTCTTCACACCAAACCTTGACAGAGGAGAGTATTTATTCTCCTGTTCATGAGAAGACACATACACATCTGACTTACTGTTCTTGGATTTTGAAAATTGTGAAAACAAAACATGCAAGGAAAAAAAAAGAAGAGAGAAAAAAGGAAAAGGTTAGAAATAGATTAAGAAAGGATAATCCTGAATGCAGAAAGAAATCCAAAAATCCATCACAAAAGGCAGCTTCTGTTGAGGGGTTTTGGTGTTAATTTATGATATATATTTAAGGTGGTCAGGAGTAGGAAGACTTGGTTTCATACCTTTGCAGCTCTGCAAACCCTTTACATCATTGTTCAAGCCCTAGTTCTGTGCCTAACCCTCCAACTTTAAAAGAGAAAATATTTCCCTTTCTGTCAGGATAAATAGATGAACATTTAAGTACTCATAGTTAAGCAGGTCTGATGACTGAAAACAAGACACTGCCAGTTGTTAGCTAGACTTCTGTGTGTAGTGCTCTAACACCAAGATTGCATCAGGCAAAATTATCTTTGAAATATAATTTTTGTAAATATAAAAGAATTCAGAGCCATGCACTCTATGAACAAAAAATGGTCTCTCCATTCTGTGAAATTAGCTGAGAAGTAATCTTGTCTCTGACCTTTCCTCACTCAGAACTGTGCAAACCCATCTGTCAAGAGCAGTGTCCTCTAAAAGCCTACCAGTCTTTGCAAACCCCTGCATCTAAAGAAGAGAAATCACTTCACATGGATGATTTCCATTATGCAAGCAAAGGCTCCAGATGGCAAGTGTTCTTCAGTCTAATTAGGAATGTGTAAGAAAGGGCTTGTTTATATTTACTTTAAAATGAATATAATTTAGCCTGGACACCCATTCACTGTGACCCTGTAGAATTATTTACTAAACAAAACATTGGAGACTTGTTTTGTTTTAAGACTGAAAAAAACTCTTCAGCCCAGGGAAGTACTTTGGCAAATAGATTAATATTCTGTCAAGTCACAGGCTGTTTGCATCATGTCTGAGGCTAAACCTAGCTGAAGCAGGAATGATCAAAAATCAATCTTTTTGTAGAGGTTGTAAAATCCAGAAGCTTAGTAATTGTATACACAATTATTCAAAAAGTATATGAAAGTATTTTTCTGCATAAATCCAACATAAATCAGCACAGCATTATATGGTACTGTCAGTTCTTGGAAAAGGGTGGATAATGTATTTTATGAAATGGCAGTGCCTTTGCTTAGATTGCAGAAGAACAAGTCCCTTCCAAGATGGGAATAGAGTCATACACAAGATGCATACTTAAAAGGAGGACAGGACTATCACCTACTGCATGCCAATGTTTCTGCAGTGCTGTCTGTCATGGGCATTTCATTTCAAGGACAAGGACAAAACTGGAGAAAGGACACTTCTCTCAGTCACTAATGCAAATTAAACCCCAGATGGAAATAATGGTACTTTAATAATCATCTCTAACTATGATATTATTATATAATTACAGTTGTTAAAAATCTCTTTTTTTTAAATGAATTTTCAAATCTTCATACTACTCCCAGGGAATAAAAACAAATTCAGACTCTGAAAAAGAAAAAGTAGGGGGGGAGGAATGAAATCTTCTGCCTCAAGGTTTGAAAATATTGGGCGTCTTGTAAAATAAATTCACTGTTTGTCAAAAATGGGGTATCAGTTTGCTTCTAGGAGCTACTTCACCATGATGGGTGCGTGTATCAAGGAAACTGCATGGGAAATAATCCATAGATCATGGTCGGTCCTTGAATAAATTCAGAGCATTCTAACATTTGTGTTTGCGTTTTTTGAATGACTAAGGACAAAGTCATTAGGCTTGCAGCAAAAATGCATGCAAAAGTGTTTGGTGAGTTACCAGAGTGTTGCCCCAAAACAGAACAAAAATCTTATTTGTAAAATAACTTCAAGATAAACTGAAGACAAAAAAAAATAAAGTGAGGAAAAGCATGTATGAAATTTGTTTTGTGTAATCCTCATCACACTCATGTGAGATGATGGAATTTTTATGTATTATATAACGTTTTCTCTCCCAGTGTTAGATACAAATTTAATCCCCAGCAGAAATGGGTCTTCCTACCAGATTTTTGTAATTATTATTGCTAATCATTAGCTATACTGTGTGCATTATTAGACACCTCAAAAATATCAAATAAGTAAGTCTTCTATATCTTAGAAAAATGTAAAAAATATTATTTGAGTTTTCCGAATACCTGATAGAGTATGTGCCAGTACCAAGTACTGGCATTTCACCATAGCCATGGCCAGCACCTCCACAGATCAGATATTGAACATCTCAGCCTATGACTGAGACCACGAGGGCCTCAGGTATCGAGCAGCTGCTCACAAGAGGAGTGGATTCAGCATCCCCTACATCTGATGGGACTCCCCAAACCTCTTTTCTTCTGCATTTCTGCACCTCTGTTTGTAGCCCATGGTCCTATGTGGACATGATTTCCTGAGCCTGAGAGCCTCTCAGTGACTGATTTGTTCCCAAGAGAAAGTCTTTTGGGAAACTTTCTCTTTTAAGGACTGTTTTTTTATAAATAGGTTTTGGTTCTCAAAACAATGTCACACAGCTGTTTTGAATGTGTTTTTCCTCTTGTTCCACCAATGGGACCAGAGAGGTGATTCCCTTGGCCAATCATGTTAACCTGTATTGGTTACCATGACTGGAACACCTTACAAAAAGGGTTGCAAACCCTGAAATAAAAGCTTCTGCCTCACTAAAATCAAACCTCATGATTATGATTTAAATCCACTCTTCTATTTCATGTCCACTAGCAACAGTCCTATATGACTGCTGCAGGGTATGCACAATCTCATGTTAGTATCCTAAACTTTGTGCCAAGCATAACAAAATTATTTTTTGTGGTTTAACCTCTGTCAGCAGCTCAGCCTCACACAGCCGGTGTTTGGACTAAATATTTTCCACTTACTGAAGCAATGGCTAAACAAAGATAAAACTAAAGGTCATAATTTTACTATGAGGGGCTCAGCCTTGGAATATGAAGGGTAATTACACTTCATTACTAAGGAAATCTTTGCTTTTATCCTAGATTCAGGCACAAACACTGTTTTTGGCATGTATGGTGGTTGGAGGTTACAACCTAAAACAAACTTGGTCAGAAAATTCTTGCTTCTTGTGCAAAGGCTGTAGGGTGAGGTGGGTGGGGTGGGAGCGAAACCTTCTCTGAAAAAAATATGAAAAAAGCTACTTATCCAGAGTCAAATGAGACACATTCTCTGATCTTTGAGCAAATGAAGAGCAGAATATCTCTTTGGCTTTGGGAAAAATAAATAAGTAAATTCAAAGTGCAGAAAGAAAGGTCTTCTAGGCTCTGACAGTTTCTAACTTGAAGCTTGGATTATAATTTCAGTTTGCTAGCTTTTAGGACATTTGTATATTCTCGTGGGAGAAGGTGAAAGAACTAGAGGAGGATAAGTAGTTTTATCCTTTATTTAAGCTGAAGGTTGTCCCCATGAGCTGCTAATCTTATTCACTTGTCATCGTCAATCAATTTATGATGCAAGAGGGAAAGCTGTGGGTGTGGGCTTTTAAATCACCAAGTATTATGTGTCTGGGAGCAGCTCTGGCTCTATAGGAAAGCACTGTAGCTTCTTCAAGTGGCAGCACCTTCTGTAGAAAGGAATGTGAAATCCTCTTTCAAGCCTGTCTCCTTTAATTATAATCGTCTGAGGGCTTTGCAGATAATAGTTCCCATTTCTTTCATAGTAAATTGAGTACGAGAAATCTGTGTTGGCTTCCCAATGGCCAAGTCAAATAAAGCTTTTGGTCTCTCCTCAGATGTTTGTCTCTCGACAGAAATGTGTTGCTATTGCATGTTGCTGTACAGACTTCAATTCTTGACTTGAGGAGGTGAGAGGAATACAGACCCTTCACATCCCAAGAGACTGATTGTTAGGAAATCAGTAAGAGTATTGATGAATTTCTGTGGGGTTTCTTTTGTTTTGTTTTTTGGGTTTTTTTGTTTGTTTGTTTTTTGGGGGTTTTTTTGGGGGTTTTCATTTGTTTGTTTTGCTTCGAGTTGCTTTACTGCTTTTCCTTACAAGCTCTGAGACTTTCTAGTCTACAGTTTATTAAATTTATTACCACAAACTATCCCTATTTTGGATTAGAAGGAAGCTTAAACATCATCTACTTCCAATCCCCTACCCTGGTCAGGGACACCTTCCACTTGACCAGATTGCTCAAAATCCCATTCAGCCTGGCTTTGGGAACTTTTGATCTCTGCTGGATAGAGGGCAGGGTGGATTTCTCCAACTACAGATACACTTACACTTGGAAAATAAAGTTTGAAGAACAGAGGGTTTTTTACTTCCTTCCCCTTCTCTGTAAGCACCAAGAACAAGGGAGCCATAGAACACAGTCAAGACATTTACCACTAATGGCTGGAAAAATAATAACCTCTCTGTTTCCTCTAAAGAATCATATTTACATTTGGTAGAGAGTGACTGATTTTTTTGTAGTTTGAACATTAAAACATTCAGAATTTAAAGTTTTTAAAAATCTTACACCTGGGATAAAACTGTCCTTTTTAACCTTTGAAAGTTTTGAGAGATGTGACAATGTATGTGATATATTTGCCAGTGAAAAAGATTTTCTAGTCAAGAGATTGGCAACTACTCAATATCCAAATCTGTGAATGTTTAAGTCTTTATTAAAATATTAAGAATTCTAACAAAAGAGATCAACTGGATTTGTGTAAATAAGTTTCCCAGTTTGAATTCAAAGGAAAAATTTATTTTGAATTATCAGTTAGGTCTCTCCAAAAGAAATCTCAAACACTGCATAAGCTTTGATTTCATCCCCTTCCACAGACTCCATAGTTTCCCTGTCAAGTTTTCATATTCTCAAGCACCTTCACATGGAAGGGCATGCAGCATATGACTTTATCTATCGTCATAAAAATACCAGTCTGGTGATCTGCAGTGAGCACAGCATAATTGTATTTGTTTTCAACTAAAACAAACAAAAAAAGAACCAAATCAACAAACAAAAAAAACAAAGAACACACAAAAAATGTATTATTTTTATTTTTGGAGTTAATAGGCCAAAAGGAGACAAAAGGTTAATGGCTTTATGGTGCAAGTGTAGCTAGTTTGCTCCAAGAGAAATAACCCTGAACAAATGGTCAGAAGTCCATGCCACTTCTTCTCCTCAGAAGCAGGGATCATTCTTGGTCTCATGTTCAGTTTAGGAGTAAACAGTAAATAGAAGTCATTTACAAGGTAAGGATACCTTAGTAAATCACAGGAGCAGTCTGAAATCTGCTTTTGCTTCTGTGTGACATAAGCAACTGATTGTATTTCCATCAGCAAAGTTCCACATTCTTATCCAGAATCGCCATCCTTAGATTAAAAACAATTTTTTCCAAAACTTCTGCCAACCAAGTTCCATCCAGACTGTTTCCCCATGCTGCCACAGGATACTTCTTTTTTGCTGGCAACTATGTGGACAGGACTTTCCAGAAGATAGTATGTCTGTAATTTTCTTGGATGCCATCTTTTACTTTGGCTTTTTATTTCTCATTGAGACATTTCCAATTTTCTGCTTTATTTTAACTCTGCCAGCCTATAGTGTTATTTATCTTGGATATTTTTGACAGTGGCCATGTCACTAATAAAGGCTGGGTGTTTTGGGGGAAGAAAAAAGTGATCAAAAATCTTTATTCATCTTTACAATCATACATATCATAAACCTACTACTGTATCATAAAGCCACATATCATAAAGCTACTACTTCAAAATACAGAGATGAGCCATATCCAAATCCATTTGGATTTGTAGATCTTCATTCATCCCATTATCCAAAACTATGCATGGAAACAGACTTTCCTTCTTCTAATTCACTGCTCTCCCTTCACCACTGAGATTTTAAAACACTTTCAGCCTACTGAACTGCAAGCTGAGACACTGTTACCTGCAGCAGGTTATATTTTGCCTGCCAGAATTACAAAAATCCCCCTGATGCTTCAGTGGTCCAATGCTGAGGTGGATTCCATAGGGCTGCAGAAAAACTCACACAGAAGATTTCAGCTCTTCAATGGTACAGCAGCAGAAGGACCAGCCACACCAGCATGGTAGCTTGACAGTGGCTCAAAAAGTGATGATTGCTGCATTTAAAATTTGACCAGAGCTGCAGAGCCACAGGAAGGTTGAGACAAGAGGGCAGCCCTAGTTAATGGTGCTGATAAACACTGCACAGAAACGAAGGCACAGGACTGTAGATGTCACAGTGTCAGTCAGGGGGTCAGGAAATTCAGCGCTGATGGGTGTGTGCAGCAGTATCTGCCTTTGAAATCAACAGGTTTCACTGGGAATTCCTATCTGAACTGCCTAAAAATTGGTCAGGTACTACTGGGCAGTGGAGTGCAGAGAGGTCACGAGGGCTGCACAGCCTTGCTGGGATCCTGGGAAAGCGTCTGAGCAGCCAGACTGCAGCGCAGTGCCAGAGCAGCACTGCCAGCAGTAATGAGCCTAAAGCCAGGCTGGGAATGTCCTCCTGCTCTGTGCTTGTACTCCTCTGAGCTGCATTCACACAGCCCCCAGATCCCTTGGTGCTGTCAAGTCTCTGTGCCTTGATAGAGCACAGGTTCCCCTTCGTATTGTTTGCTTCTCCCCTCCCTTAGCAAAGTGCAGCCAGGCAGCTAGGGGGAGAGTTGTTTTTGCTGCTTGGCATCAGGTGAGAGCTCCTGTATTCCACAGAGAATTGCAGGCCTTTCAGCAACTCCCTGAGCAGTGGGAAGTGTCAGGGAGGGAAAGAGGGCACATGGCTGCATGCACTGTCGTCCTGTCGAAAAGCTTGAATTGGAACAAACACCGAACAGGAGAGTGAGCAGGACTGCCTCTCTGGGGTGTTAGGGATCATACAGTTACATGAGTTGGGGACAAAATTCTGGAAAAGAGCCAGGCAGACTGGGAAAAAAAGATAGAGAGGAAAAAAAGTGGATGAAGCAAAGACTTAGGGTTTTTGATAAAAACCTTATGCAGTTCAGACATGATTTTCTCCATCCTGATCTCAGCAGTTGTCTACTCCCCTGTTTCCAGCCTACCTGGGTTTGTCCTCCCAGCATTGCTCCATACCACTCCCTCTAAATCCCTCCCACCTTTCCTACTTCTCTCCTGTATTCTTTCTCCCAGCAAACATAGTTTGGGAGAGATCAGAAACAGGGAGCTACAAATAAATAAATAAACTAGTAAAGGAGTTGAAAAATGTTGAGTGGAAAATTACAGGGCAAATGAGCCTCTCAGGGAAACTTTCATTCTGAATGCCTGAAGAGGTGACAAGTTAAGTGGTATTTAGTTTCCTTATTCCAGGCATATTTTAAAATTCTTTTAGACAGTTCTCAAAAGACATATCATTGCTTTACATGAAGCACAGTGGGGAGATTTTACCAAAATAATAATTTTTGCTCCCATCTTTTCTATCCTTAACTCCTACAGCTGTTGAGACTTTCTTATCAGCTATCTAGTAGCTTAATTTACTGTAATTTAGTCCTGCCTTGCTTCTGATGGCTTAATTACTTTCTAATTATTTTTTACTGTGGGAGGAAGCCAGGTGAAGGCAGAAGAATGAGCTGTTATAAATTAT
This sequence comes from Anthoscopus minutus, assembly GCA_013399455.1. Taxonomy (NCBI): domain Eukaryota; kingdom Metazoa; phylum Chordata; class Aves; order Passeriformes; family Paridae; genus Anthoscopus; species Anthoscopus minutus. The sequence goes on along the minus strand of VWYI01017604.1, from coordinate 32,860 downwards.
TTGCAACCTAGTAAAGTTACAGTTTCACTCAAACCAAGCCTGTCTCTTGCTTTGCATGACGTGTAGAGTGATAATCCCAACAGACAAAGGAGGAGGGAAAGTTGTATTATGAGTATCCCTGTGTGGACTGAAGAGCTGATTAAAGCTCAATCCATTTACTGCTTGTCAAAAAGTAAGTTCCTTTCAGAAATAGTATTCCAGTCCTTCCTGCCAGCTCCCAACAGACTCATGCTCTGTACTTCTATTTTATTATAAATAAGAGGTCTTGTGTTGCTGTTGATCTTATTTCATTCATGAGTAGCAAGAACAACAAACAGATTGAGAAATCTCTCTAGTGCAACATCAAAAGTTATCAGCCATGAGCAGAAGTGTATTCTGACTCTTGAGTTATTTTCCAAACCCTGTTTTTTTGTAGGTTTCTCATACAGGCCTTTTTAAATTTTCCTCTTTTTTTTTTTATTTTTCCAAATATAAGTCTGAGTTACCTAATGTTAACCATCTAAATAAGTTTGAATTTTCATAGGGAATCACACTCAGTCTGTTTCAGAGTGAGGATTTTCTTTCCAGGTTACTTTGATTCACACCAGTCACTCCCAAGACTGCCATGGCAGTTTGCAGTTTGCTTTCATTAGACAATTCTTCCCTCCTCCTGTTCTCTCTATTATGTAAAATTCCTAAGCACAAAATTCTCCAGACTTCATAGAACAAGCTCTAAAACAATGGAATATTTTACCTTTCATAAAACAAACCCCCAGCAGTAGTGTTTCATTTAGTAAAACATAACAATTAGCTGTAATGCAGTTCAGCATACAAATGTCTTCCATCAGTGTACGAAAATAACCATCTATAGATATACCTATATACATAAACAGGTCATTTATCTAGAAAGATATATGACATGTTCATGTACATAGATACATAGAAAGTTTGAAAATACAAATTAATTTGTGATTTTTTTTAGTCTGAAGCAGAAAAAAATAGTATAGATTTTGTGCTAGGTTTTAGCTAGCAACAGCACACATATAAACACAAACACATTCTGACAAATAATGTAATTTTGTAATGCTTGGCTTATTCACATCCAAGAAGAGAAAAGAAAGTGCAACTCAATGGAATGCAACAATTAAAAAAAAAACAAACCACAAACCAAAAAACAAACAAACAAAACCCAATAAAAAATAAAAAAATTAAAAAAAAATAAAAATAAATATATTTTTTTAAAAAATGACAACAAAAAGGCTTCAGGCATCAGGCTCCAGGCCAATGACACAGATTTCGAGAAAAAAAGGAGCTGCAAGCGAAGCATTGCTATGTTTGCCAACTTTGACATATTGGGTGACAGCATAATACATTTAGCCCTAGTCTAACACATAATCCCATTATAATTAAAATCTAACATATTTTGCACAAGGTCACATTTAGTTTTATTGACCACTCTAATGCTGGAAAAAGATTTATGGAGATGGCTTAAAAAATCTCAAGTGCTAAAGCAGATGTAAAATGTTTCTCACTTGAAAGCCAGATAGGTAATTGTCCTTTTCTTCTGTGATTTCTGAAGAAATCTCTCTTTTTCTGACATCTGTGATGTACCAGTCAGAAAATTCTCTGTGCCATTATCAGTAAGCTGAAGGTTTTTGAAATGTCAACTATAAAGTAAGGCCATAAGTGTGTTAAGGTTTTTTTCCCATAGGTAGCAGAATTTAGTAGATATTCTAACAGCTTCAGAAAATATTTTTTCTCCTGCCTTCTGATGTGATTCCTTTGAATCCCTTACTAAACTGAGCATGGATAAGAAATGGTTTTCTTTTTCCATCCTTAATGGAGACAGAGTGGATGTGCTGTAGCTGGTTAGGACTGAGATGGAAATTGAGTAGGACCTATGCTGGCTTTGTGCAAGGCTGGTATTTGGAGGCTGCAATCGTAACTGGAAAAGTTTGAATTCTCTTTTAAGCACAACACTTACTTCAGCTAAGTGTGTAAGGCTTAAGATCAAAGCATCGATGCCAAATATCTTTCTTATGAAATATTAATGTTACATTCAGCTTTGAATTTCATTGGAATACTCTGTACTGTTAGGGTTTGCTTCAGCCAATGGAAATAACCAGATTATAATGAGTTGGGTCTTTTTTTCTATGCTTACATCCTCAGTAACAGAAGAGAAAAAAAAGTGGTTAATTTTCTAGCAACTATCCAATTTCTTTAATAAATTTAAAAAGTGTGGATAGTGATTGTTAGTATAGATTCTTTTTTAGGAAAGGGGAAGTTTTACCTTTCAATATAAAAATACAAAAATGCAAAGTACTCTTTAATCGAATCTGTGTGACTTAAGGCAGCAAGGATGAATTTCATTTTCAGATGACGTCACATAAATTTAGATATCTACATTTTTGTGTCTGTAGGCATTATGGATATTTTCTAAGTGTGTCTGATGGGTATTTAAATTTTAATTGTATTCAGCAGAACTCTAAACAATTTTGTCAGTAGATTTTAAACATCTTATAAAACATTTCAGTTTATCTTAATGTTTACAGAGTGTGGTTTAGACTGACTATTCAGTTTCTGTTGCCTATGCCTAAATGTCTAACAAAATTTTGCTAAAGGATGATATTCTACTTGGCTTCCAGATCTGGGAAATGGGGAGGCCATCTCAACCAAAAATTTGTAGAAGTCATACCAAAGGATGAACTACCTTGCCTATCACAGTTCTGTCACAGTTCAGCATGGTTGCATGCTGAAAACTCCCCATTTGCTGGCCCTTTGGATCAAGGGAAGGAAGGGAAATAGCATAGCAAAAGACAATCTTTAATTGATAAATTCTGTCTAAGGTTAAGAGATTTTATTTAGATAGTTACAATGATCAGTTGCTACTAAATACATTTTAAACAATAATAAATTTTTACATTTCTGAGTTTAAAGTGAACTAAAAAACGTGAAAATAACACAGAATGTTCATACTTGGGAATTTTAATTTTTCAGAAAATAAATATGCATATTTTGTATATCTTAGCTTTAAGACTTGATTTTGAGACTCTCAGCTTAAAAAGTATTTTACTGCTGAGACAAAGAACTTGCAAATAAAATTATCTTCACGATTCTGTTTATTCAGAGACTGCATTTTAATGGAAGGAAACAGGGAATGGATGCATCATATTGACCACATTCCCTTGACTGGTGACAACAGCTACAAGATGGCTCCAAAGCAAAGCCCATATGGATGGTCTAATGCTCATCATTGAAGGTGAGGGATGCTGGATGGTTGCAGAGGAGATATTGTTGCAATTCTAAACCTGCTGGCAGGAAGGCTCTGTAAACAGAAATAATGAAGCATTTGGTACTGTTTAAAAACAGAGAAAACTGGGAGATTGTTCTAAGAGAATTAAGGGCACTGTAAAGACAGTCCAGCATGCCGCAGATGAAGCGACAACGCAGGAATCATATGCAAGACAAAACCATCACAGAAAGCTGAAATAACAGAGGGCTGGGGCACAACTGATATCTAAACTTTGTTTGGAGCTTCACTTAAATCTCCAGGAAACATTGCCTTGTTTAAGCAACTAAATTTCTTGAGATATGCATTAAAGATTTATATTGCTGAAATAACAGGCTTCTCTGGAGGGCAATAAAAAATGCCCAAATTATATCTTCCTAAGAAACATTCCCAGAAGAATTTCTATTGACTAAACTTTAATCTGCTATACAGAACAGCTCCTGGCAGGCAAAGGTTGTAAGCTTTGGAGTGAATTTGCAAGGACTGAGGTTTGCCAGGTTTGCTCTGTCTGAACTGTTCCTGATCTGGTTGCAGCCTTATTGTACTTGTTTTATCTGTGACAGCAATTTCTCTAATTAACTAGGTGGCTGTAATTAATTTGATTTACTTTTATTTATCATGATTCCGAGTTTCATACAGGTGACAATAACAAGCAGTTCTTTGCAGAATGAATAAATTATAATTAACAAAATGATGATAGGTAGAGAAATGGAGGTCTTGTAAAACAGTGGAGGGCTTGAAAAGTGGAGATGTGGATGCAGATGAGGATCAAAAAAGGGCCAAATGTACAAAAGCATTTTACAAAACATTAAAAATTACCCCAGAGGTATCCTAGAGAAGAAGGCATTAATATCTTATTAATCCCAGTGGAAGATTCTAGGTGCTGACAACTATGCATAGCATCCCTATCAACATTGCTTAATATCTTAGGTATTAATGCCTAATATCTTTTAAACATCCATGAGGAATTGAATAGAGCATTTCAGACCTTATTTTTTTCCACTGGAATTGCCTTTACTTTCCCTCTTGAGCCTTATGCAAGTACCAGGGAATGGTTGGCATAGGGAGGCGTAAAACAGCCCCAGTGTGAAAGATGTTTTTTGCCTGGCTTAGGAAAGGAGTTAAAAAACTTTGAGGGTTTTACCTTAAGTGGATTTTTGAGCATTTCATTAGCCAGGGGGTACTTTGAAGACCTTGGCAGCCTTGCACATATGATTAAGTGAAAATTAGGAATCCAATTCATTCTACATTTTGACATTAACTGAGGTGTTAAAATCATGGGTATGACAGTTTCAAATTTTCTCATAGATAGAGAAATCTGCCCCCAGATCATTTGGAAACCTAATCTATTTTCAAAGTTTACTTCTCTTTACTGTAAGCAAGGTCTGAGATAACCAACAAAGACAACTCCTTAACATGCTAATTTTGGATGAAATTAATCCAGGTGTAAGGTTGACTACCAAGTTACATCCTGCTAAATTAAGGCTATGAGGATGTCAGCAGTGCTCAGTATGGTGGATTACCTGCTAAAATCATTATAGAGGTTGAAGCTTTACGTCATTTTCAAACTAAGTGAAAGTGTGACTTTCTAGGGAAAAACTCTTAATATGATTGAACTTCATGTATATTAAAGGCTGATACCATGAAGTTGTCTTCAATTTGATAAGAATTTCAGAGTGATATTAACCAACATATAAGCTTTGGCTATTCTGTACTCTGAGGTTAAGTCTTGTGGTCTGTGCTGATTCACATCCCACCTGTTTAGAGCAAAGATAAATCTTGCAGATGACCCAGGATGAGACTGAAATTTCTCACTGTCTTAGGGCCGCTGGAAAGTTTTCAATGCATGTAAATGCATATCCAAGTCCTTTGTTTCTGTCTCTAATATCATCTCTTGATTACTTGCAATCATCATATTTTTGGGTAATATACTAATATTTAATTCATTTTCACCCCATTGAGAAATTAAACCAATAGAAGAAAAACACAAAGAAATAAGAACATGGGAATGTAACTCCCATTAGACTTCAAATCTTTCATTAATCATTTCCTTCTGTTTCTAAAAGATGTCATATATGTATTCAAAAAGAGATTTATTGTAACTTGAATCACATAATCTGATTTTTTCATGACCTTATCACAGACAGTCTTACAATGACTTTGGTTATGTGAACAGTGATCTATGGATGTATTCAGTAACGCAGCTGAGATTTCCTAGACCAGTGATTAATGGTTTCAGGCTGTCCATTGTACATCCTCTGCTATGGTACAAACACTATATTCCCAAGTCCAGAGCTATTTTGTAAATGTACAATCATAACATAGCTTTGTGTCATATCACTGACAGGAGTTTTTAAGTGTAATTAATTTACATTTATTTTAATAGAGTTATGGTGTTGTTTAAACAGTAGGAACAGATTAGTGCAGGATCTCAAACTAAAAACCTCTGGGAATGGTCACTCAAGGCAACAGCCACCAATCAGGAGTGAAATGAGTACCGTATAATAAAATGCTCTTGAATTCCAAGAATTAATATTTGGATCTGAATCCAATACACTTATCAGATATTTGAGCTGCCTGAACTCTGTTCCACTGCAAACAAAAGCCCTAACTCAGTCCTGCCTTTTCAATAGATTTTCTGTTTCTCCAAGACATAGTAGTGGGACATCCACATTTTATCTGGTCAATCTATTCCAGTATCTTATCACTCTCATCACAACAAATTTCTTCCTCATGTTCAAACACAGCCTGCCATCTTTCAGTTCAAATCCTTCGCCCCTTGTCTTGTCCCTGGAGTCTTTGGTGTTTCTTTGTCTTTCTTTCAAGACTTTTTTATATATTAAAAGGCAACAATAAGGTCTTCCCACGACTTCTCCTAGATGAAAAATCCCAGCTTTCTTGGCCTTTCTTCACAAGAGAGGTGTTCAAGTCCCCTGGTCATTGTCATTCTCCTCTGGAGAATTTGGACTATGTCCATGTCCTTCTTGCACTGGAATCTCCTGACCTCTTATTCATTGGGATGGAGTTCTTTTGATCTTTGAGGATGTGATACTTGAACATTAACCATCTTTATCCCATCCAATATGGGATAAAGCCCTCTTTCCTCCAGGGCTTTATTCCATGGGACACTTGTAAGCAGATCTCCTTGCCTTCAGGATCCTGAACTCCACCATCTCATAGCCACTGCAGCCAAGGCTGCCTTTGGTCTTCCCACCTCTGCTGAGCCCCTGCATGTCAGTGAGTATGAATTTGCCATTATCTTTAATGTTAGCTCCCAAACATGTCTAAATATTTAAAAGGTAATTTTGCAATTTCTTCTTGATTTCTGATAAAAATGTTTAACAGCATCATTCCTAGTACCAATCCCTGTGAAAGTCCTCTCCTAGTAATAAATATTTTTTGAATGTTTACTTTCTATTTCTTAAAAAAATAACTCTCTACATTTAATATTGCAGAAGGTTTTTTCCTATTATTCTTAAGTTTTCCTGCTATCTTTCTTTTTCACTCATTAACGATTTCCTTGCACACCCAGAATTCAGTGCTACAGCAGTCCAAGAGGCTTGATCTACAGATTGCTTTTTATATTTTCTATCACACTGATGAAATGAGGACAATTAGAATATAAAAGAATATCCTGCAGCTACCCAAATTCCTCCCTCCAATTCAATGAATATTTCCTTTGTGCCATTGATTTATACTGGAGGAATAGCTTACAGTGTGTGTGGTTTATTACACAAAAAGGGAAATGATTAAATAATATTTCACCTCATTTCACACAGAGGGTTAAAGCACACAGAACTAAAAGAGTAATGCAAGAGCTTGAGAAACATTGATTCTTAAACTGTGAGCAATTAAAAGCACTACAAAGTTCTGCTAATCTAGATCTCGTTTGGGGTCACAGGGTCTTGCTCCAAATATTATAGTAGAGTTAAATGTAGCTGAGAGACTAGTTAATACTTTTAGAGAGATATCATAAAAAATGATAATAAAAGCCGCATGAAAATGTGAGCTTAAGCACAAATTATGGTATGGAAAATTTATAGAATGGATGAAAAGAAAGTTCATGTTCCCCTTACTTTTTCACTGGCACTAAAGGCACAACTGTTTTAGAGAAAAGCCTTAGTAAGAAATACAGGGATAAGAATTAAACTTTTCCTAGGTATGACTTGGAGCAATTCCAGGTTTCACCATACCATTGCTGACTCTGATCAGATTGGACTCATTTCTTTGTAGTGGTAAGCTAAAAGCGATTGTTAATTTCTCTTTAAAAAAGAAGGAAGAGAAACAATAGTTAACTGCATCCCTCTATTTAATTTTTTCATCTCCTGTAGTGAGATAATGCTTTTAAAATTATATTCTGACAACAGAACTTGCATTGGTAACTGCATATTACAATAATTATTTGGCTGATAAAAAGACTCATCCCATTACCCTACACTTGTGCAGAACAGACTATGGACAGAAAGAAACAAAATTTAGGAAAGGTTTCTCATAATAATGGATTTTAAAAATTTGTGTCAGAATTTCCAGTAGCAGCCTTAACATCACCACACTGGTCTCTTTGTGCTTTTATATGTATTTGTAGGAATGAGAATTGAGGTGAAAATGTGAGTAAGCAGTGGGCAAACACTGACATCACTCAAGTGACAGTGCCTTAGCAGAGTCTAGTTCTCTTGAAAACTGTGTATAATTCCTCATGCAGAGTCAACACTGAGTAGGAAAGGTTGCTCTGAAGATAAAAAACCCCATCTTTTTTCATATAACAACTTGATGCAGTGAGTAGCATCCCTGCACTTGTGAGGGGTGTTGGAGCTTCTTGATATTTCAGGTGCCTTCCAGCCCAAGCCATTCTGTGATTCTGTGATGGATGAAGGCTGGAGAGGGGTGTGGATTTATGGGGATGTCTCTCTAGGGAGATGTACGGGCTGTGGGAGAGCTCTTCCCACTCAGAGTGCGAGTGACACACAGCTCAGAAGTCCTGTGTGCACCTTGCTGCTGCCTCCTTCCCAGTGCCATTTGGTGCAATTCAGAACTCAGACCACAAGAAAAATTGCTGCAGTTGACTGAGCCAAGAGAAACCAATTATATGAATAATGGGAATATTCTGAAAAAACGTTATGCTTCGTCTAGCTTTAAATGGGTCTGTTTTCCACAGCTCATCACATTTCCTGCTGTATCCAAGCTGATAACGTCATAGTTGTTGGGTTTGGGGTTTCTTTAATTTGCTTATTTATTTCTGTGGAGAGGGGGTTTAGTTTCTCTGTTTGCTTTTGGTTAACATAAACCTTTTCAAATACCGTGTTTTTGAAATAAATCTATCCATATTTTGGGAAACACAAAATATACAGCTTTCATTTTTCATGTAATTATGTAATTGTTTAAACCTCATTAAAGCTGCACCAGAAAATGTGATGAAAAATAGAAAATCAGTATAATTATTACTGAAAAAAAATTACTGAAAAATACCTTCTAACAAAATTTGTCTTGCATCAAATTGATGTCTGTTTCCTTCAGTCACTGTGGTATAGTTATTTATTGCTCACTTCATGTATTATAAATTATCAACTACATTAAGCATATCAGGAAAAAAATATGTTATCTAAATATCCTTTTGCTTTAGAAGTAGGCATTGCCATTTCACTGAAATGAATTTTCATTTATCAAGTATTAGTACATTACATTTTGCAATGCTGTCCTAAAAGAAAACAGAAATAATTGTGCTATCAGGTTTCCTGTTAATTAAGTAACCAATGATTTATTGTCATAACAGTTTTCTCATGTTGAAATTTTTAACTTAGCAGCTTACATTTTTGCAGTCTGGTCTATATAAACACATCTTCATCTTATCCCCATCTGTGACTAGGTTTTATTTCTGTTATTTCAAGTTGTTATTTCTCTCTATTCCTCAAATCAGAAAAGAATAACGTGTTTGTTTCTTTTCTGTTGACAGCCTCTTACACTAAATTTCCTTTCCAATCTAAATAATGCATATTCTTAGTCTGCTTCCTTCATCCTCTCTGGGTCTGCCAGTTGTGATTGTTTAAAATAAAATTAATTATTTCTCAGTGTTTTGAAGTGGACAACTTCTGTTCTCAGTTCTACCTTGCCTAAAAAGAAGGAAACTCAAATAACACCAAGCATGCTACCTTATATAGAAATGATCAGATATAATGTAATTCTGTTTGCAGGGTGCATTGACACCTTGGTTTTGTCTAAATTCTGTTTGAAATTTGGATATGATGTGGTCCTTTTAGACTACTATGATTTTCATTAGAACTGAAACAATTTGTTGGTTTGTTTGTGGGTTTTGGTTGTGTTTGTTTGTTTGTTTGTTTGTTTTGTTCGAGTTTTTTTCATAAAATGATTCCAGTAACAGAAGTGGAGTATGACTTTTTCCTCCTTGCTGCCTTTCTCTCTTTCTCTTTTTGGTGTTCCCCCCAGTTCTGCTTCTACAAACAGTCACTGGGTGCCAGTGAAGTGTGCCTGAGAGCTAACCTGGGCTAACCATGTGAGTGATGGGGTAAAAGGACTGTAAATAAACCAGATCACAAACATTCACAGTGGCAGTAGCAGGGTTGGAAGGGATGAGAGGATCCAGTGGGAATGAACAGTAACTTTGGGACATTTCATGGACAGAGGAGAGGAACCTTCTAAAAGCTGTTGAAGGCTGGTACACTGACTGTGCTCTCCAGGCTACAGCAGGAATTGGTCTTGACAAGGAAGTGTTGGAAGTTTCTGCATGTTTTTCAAATTTTTCCTATTGTTCAATCAGGGATGATGACTCCTCCAGCACCCAAGCTGTTGTTTCTGTTCAGCAGGATGCTGCCAACCTTTCCAGTTGACACACTGAGATAGGTTCTGACGGAGACTACTTCACAAGTTTTGGAAATTCCATCGAAGCATTTGCCTATTTTTCTTTGTTTTTGCTATTGTTGTGGTTTGTGTGTCTGTCTCTAGAAAGCTGGGTTTATATGTTCACATCCTGTAGCTGAAATCAGAATATGTCCTGCAGGCAAATGGTGTGAAAGGCTTTCCTAATGCTGCTAAGAGTCAGAATCCACAATCTGGAAATGGGAACTATCCTAGTAACTTATCTCAAGTGTTAGGGATAATGATAATTCCCGTTAGTTTGCTCACCAGAGTAAAGAAGGAAGGATAAAGGTGGGGTTTACTGCAAACCTGGTGTGCACTTCCCAAGATGAAAGTCGTTTCAAGTCTAAAGATGAGTAAAATTTAGAAGCCCAATTCAACAGATGTGGATTTTTATATTGATTAGGATGGAGACAATAACCAACCAAATGTTTGCAGCATATGTTTCCAATCCTAAGCAAAGCTCCAGTGAAGCTGAAGTTCAAATGGGCAACCTCAGCATAATATCTGAGACAGTGATATTTATAGTGACTTGTTTACGACTTGCAGTGCTACAGAATTACCCAATCTCCATCTGCTGATCTCGGAAGCAGAGGAGCAGAAATAGCAGAGGAGCAGAAATAGCAGAGTACCAGACATGAAAACCATTTCTGCTGGCATCTATGTGCCATTCATGAAAAAGGAAGTTCAGAAGACATGCACACATATCCTGGTGATGATACAGAGGAAAGAGACACCAAAATAGGCCTGGATATTGCATCTTAAAATTAGACTAAAAACATACCAAAGTTTCTAACTGGGCCCTTACTATAATTGTCCAAACATTGCATTTCACTACAGCTATGGACAGCATTGTAAAAGACTAATAGGCAGAAGAAACAAAAACATGTAAAACAGTAAATATCAGTAGAGGGACAAAAGCTGTACGGGGAGATACAACTTGTCAAACTAAATAGCTGAAGTATTTAAAACAAGTCAATATTGGAAAAAATAGGTGTTTCTGATCTTGTTTTCCTAATTGACACTCCAGTTTTAAAAATTAGGGAACGTTTTTCTATTTGCATGCAAGTAATTAAGAGAGACGTGCATTTCACTTGTATAAGGTCTCTTTGCAATTTGCTGTCAGAGTGATGGGACATTACCTGGATGCAAATGTAACCTACAATGATTGCAAAATAGGTTCCAGGCTACCAGCACTATTTCATGGATATGTAGTTATGCATCATGAACTTAGCACTTTCTTCTTGTTTCAGTGAAGGTAAAAGTTTAATTACTTAAGCATTCATTTCATTGTATAAATTGAACTCAAGTCAAGAACACAAAATTAATCATAAATTACAACTGACCTATGCTTCATGTAGAGTATTCAGGACCAGAGAGTTATTTGGAGACTAAATAATCCCTTGTTTGGGTAGAAAGTAGATTCCAAATTTCAGCATATGAATATGTAAAGCACTTTATCCTGAGACTGTGTCATGTCTTTTATCAGATGAGATGCATGTGTCTTATCACGAGATTAAATGTACACCAGTAAAATAATCTGTAAGAACATTAGTAATAATAAACTGATAGCAAAAAAGCTACTATAAGATCTTTAATCCACTAAGAATTTTATATTACAATTCTACTCACAAGTTGTATTAATTAAAAGGGTTTTAACATGGACAAAGCAAGGAAAGACAAACAGCAATCTTTAAAATTCAGCAAAAAAAGTTTTGACATCAGAGTTTTTTCTGAGGTCTGGAAAAGAACTTATGGAGTTATCATATTTATGCCCACCCAGTTACTATACTTAACTCTTCACATACTACAACTTTTGCAGGAAACTGGATATTGGGAAAATGAACCTTTGCTCTGACTCACGAACTGGTAATCCTCATTTTAGGAAGATCTAATCATTGATGAAGGAGAAGGAATCCCTCCATTTTCTTTACACGCAGGGCACTTTGGATCAACTCTGAAAGAAAGAGACCTTATGCCTCCAAAGTGTGTAGCAGTAGGTGGTTCTACTTCAAGCTTCTACTACAAGCTGCTCCTCATTCATTTCCTGCTAAAATCTGAAGGCATGGGAATTTCTTTGCTGCAACAGACTATGGATTTCCACAGCCATTAAAACAGAAATCCTCCAGGGAAGATACTCAGTTTTAATAGGATGGAGTAGCTGAATGTACAACACACACCTCAGTTTAAGTAGGTTTTAGCAAAAAGAGGTAGGACTCATCAGTCTCACCTGACTTTCAGCATAGGCACCTACCATTTTAACTGGTTATTTGTGCTTCTATTATCATCAACAGAGATCTGATCAATTCAGTTAATGGAGTTTAGGATGCAATTCCTCTGAACAAATGTAGGCATCTGTTTAGGCTAAGATGAATCACACTCCAAATTCCATTGTCTCTATTACTAGATCTTCTCTGGCAGTAAAGGGAATTGAAAGTGACTTGCTGAAATGCACATCAGCACCCACATTTAGTCAGATGAATCCTGCCATAAGGGATGCCACCAGAAGAACTCAGTATTACAAATGTTCTAATGATTTGTCTAACCCAGCCTGATAGGAGTGAGCAGGTAACCAAACAGCAGCCCTCTCCTCATAAAGGTAAAGAGGAATTTCCTCTAACTTATTTTCTCTGCAGTGTGATGGAAGAAGAGATGACATTTGTAAGTGGGAGATTACACTACATAACTATCTAGAAACAGACAGAATGGCCACGTGAAAATCTGAGGTCAGGCTCTCTCAAAGAAGTAACACCATTTGTTCTGACTCCTCCAGGGAAAAATTTTCACCTTTGGAACACGGCTAAACAACTTTTAAAGGCTTTACCACATATATGCAACTGCCTTTAGAAAATCAGGCCAGCATAATTTCCAACTTGTTATGCCCATGGCATAAACAGGCTGAAAGAGTTGCTGAGAAATTATATAATGCAGGCAGCTCAGAGATGGACTGATCCAGGAATCTGAAGTAGCATATCGTGTCTGACAGGTTGAGAGTCAGCTCTTAGCCTACACACTTAAGCACCTTGTGCCATACAGTGTGGCAGATATAAGCTAAAATTGTGCTCCCATGACACTTGTACTGATCCATGCCCAATATCCCCTGAGGGTTGTGTAAATTGCACTGCCTGATGAACTGGTAACAACTCACAGCTCAGCTGAGCATGTTGAAAACCCTTGCTCATATTTCCTTTAAGCTATTCAGTATTGTTGGACATAAATACCACGGAATAATTTCATTTCTGTTTTCATCTCTCTTTCTTCCCCCTCCACCTCTTTTTTCTCTTTAATTCATGAGGTAGTAAGAGAAACTGGAAAACACTATTCTTTCAGCTGCCATGTTCACCCTCCTTTAATGAGTCTATATTTTGAATACTAGAAGGACTCTAGTAGACTAGAGTCTTTTTGAATACTAGAAAGACTCACTAGAAAGTGAATACCAATGATTGCTATGTTCATTAATGCTGAACTAAAATTTAATAAATAAATAAATAAATGAATAAAGCAGCTGAGGTATTGCTGGGTGTACAGGGATATAAATATCACTCAGCATTTAACCAGAGTTCGTGTTGTCTGGTGTAAAAATCCAATAAACCTCCTCTTTAAAGGCAAGTTATTTACTGTGGTTTTGCTCCCTTAGGGGATACATTTACAAGCTCAATGCCAATAATTCTAGGCAGGAAACATTGTGATTACATCTGAAAATAACGTTCAGTAACAGATGAATTAGCTGTCCCCTTTGTTGGCAGATAAATTTATTTGTGTTCCACAGCTATTGTTTTAGTTAAAAAAGTAATTTTAAACAGTTTATCAGGGATTAGAAGTACAGAATATCATATATACATGGAATAACTGTGGCTGAAAAGGATATCTGGATATTGTGTGGTTTGACCTACCTAGTCTAGTTTCAAAGTTAATTCCACAGACCCAAATATTAGAGCTTCAGAGGTTCCAACACTCTGTCAAAGACTTGTAACTGTCATTAGATCAATTTATAGTTTTTAGACTTGTTTGTATAAAATTCTTTTGTGTTTGGAATCCAGTCAGCTTTCACTGAAGAATGACAACTAACTGCAGAGGGCACTGCTGCTGTAAGGTGTGGACCAACTTAAATATCTGGCTTAGTCTTCCGACGACTTTGAGCCTCCAGATGTGCTTCTGTAATGCATTTTCTAATTTTTACTCAGCAAAAAGGTAGTCTTATATGGAAAATCCTAAAGAATAACCTATGAGTAAGAACATACAATACAGACTGAATATTAGCTGGAGTCCCAAGGGAAACCCTCTGTTGAATTTGGGTTTGATATCATTCTTAGCATGCAAAGCTTAAGGGTGAGATAATTATACCTCTAAAAAAACACCCAAACTATATTATTCACACTTCTAATGAGAAATGCACAATGAGGCAGTCTGAGAATTATTGGAGACCAGCTACATGACTACAGCTGCTTTCATTATCCTTATATCCAGTTTCTAACTGTGCCACAGGTGCACCTGGAAATAAACATAGTATGAAGACACAGGATGAGTATTTGAGCTGATACAAGAACAGAATGTAAATGCTCTGATCATGAGCAGTCATTCTCAAAATGCAGGCTAGGTTGTGACAGAGGTTAACATCAGAGAAATAAGTATGAGGGTGAGTTTTTTTCTATGGCAAGGTTGAGTGAGTGGAGGAAGCTTTTGTCAGAAGAGATCAGGGGCTCATCCTATGTTGGACACAGCTGGTTCCAGCTGACTCCTAAATGGCCTCACCACTGGCCAAAAGCTGCTTCTTCAGAGAAGCTGGAGATGTCTCTGCTAAAACACATTTAAAAAAGGAACTAAAAATACTGTAGCAGCAGTGATAGAGGAGTGAGAAAAGATGTGAGGGGAAAAAAACCTGCCTTTACACTTTTTCTTCCACTGTCCTGTTGAGGAGGAGTAAGAAAATGTCTAGGTGAGCATTCAGAACCCAGCCAAGGTCAAACCCACCACGGGGAATGTGAAATAAGCTTCAAGAACAGAAAAACAACCGGTGATTAGATTAACATGAAGCTGTTTCTGCTGATTTTCTTCAGAATCAGCCCCTTACTCACCTTCAAAATAATATGACAATGTGCCATATTATCAATAGTATATCATGAAACCACAGTCCAATAATATGACAATGTGCCATATTATCAATAGTATATCATGAAACCACAGTCCAATAATATGACAATGTGCCATATTATCAATAATATATAATGAAACCACAGTCCTTTTGAAGTTGCCATCACCAGTTTTGTCACTGCAGCTGATGCCAGGTAGTGGAATTTTAAAGGTTATCATCCTGTGCTATTGGATACTATCTCCATAGTTTAGAAATAAGAAATAACATGCAGGACTAAAACCCATTTTGATATATAGTAAAGAAAATTAATATTAAAAAAAACACCACTGAAATTCAGACTTTTTTGACATGTTGGTGATAAATTGAAAGTATTGCATGTGATAGACACACTTGTGTGAAAATAGGTTCTTTAACTCACATTTCCACTTTCCTGGAAGTTAGGAACACTGAAGAAATCTACACATTCTAGAAGTGACAGATATTAGGAGATTTTTTACAGAAAGGGAGATAAAGTATTGGAATGGTTTGCCCAGGGAGGTGGTGGAGTCACCATCTCTGGATGTGTTTAGTGAAAGACTGGATATGGCACCCAGTGGCATGGTCTAGTTGAGGTTGTAGGGCATGGGTTGGACTCAATGATCTTGGAGGTCTCTTCTAACCCAGTGATTCTGTGAATTCTGGGATTCTGTGACTATTTTTCCTTCTAATTTACCATGTAGCATGTTGTAAATTAAAAGGAATTAATTCTTGCTTAATTCCTATTTTTAAGTCTTAGTTCCTCTTTTTAGTTCCTCATGCTTATGGTAAGGGCATTCTGCCAGAAAAAATAAAATTATCTTGAAATGTGAGGGAATTACCTACAAGCATTTAAATAAGATACCTGTTTTGCACGATTACAAAACACAATACCTCAAACCCCTTACTCACTTAAGAATACCTTTTTCTCACAGGATTAATCTTCCTGATTTAAACAGTGTCACAGCATGAGCAAGGAGGACACAGAGGAGGAATTTTGTAGCTTTGGGCCCTCAAGTGACCCTCACTGGTGATTGGTTTCTCCTTTGGCAGTAAACCTTTGTGAAAACAAATTGCCCAATCTGCAATTTGTCCCTGTAGTGTTCTACTGTTTACGGATCATTTACAACACTTTTGTGAGCACCTTGCTAAAAGTACTTTGAAATATCAAAATGGGCATTATTTGTGTAATAAGGTTTGGGGTTTAATAGCTTCATTCACACATGAGGAATCACAGGCTTTCCTGATAGGCATCTATTAAATAAAATGATTTGCAACCTCTGCTTAAGGGGAGAAAACCTTTGTGTTACTGCTCTGGACTAAGATTAAATAGGCCTTATGTCTAAGCAGGAGGTTTTTTAGTAGCAAGAAAAAGCAGAAGACTTTTAGTACAATGCTTTTGTTAGGATGATGACTGAAGGGGGAAATAATCCATTCTGCTGTCAGAAAGAAGAAAGGGATTGGGAGAGAAGTTTAAAGCATAAGGAAACCTAATTCCCAAAAGTATGTCCTTAGGTCTGATTTCCAATATTAATAATGCTTTTGGAATTGAAGGTGGGTGACCAGGATAATTTTCTAAAATTTTTCTTCTTCCATCTTCTTAGCAGTCAAAGAAACTCTATTCTTAAAGCATTTGTGGCACCTATGGCACTCATCAAGATGGGATGAGCAAAAGTATCTCTTTCAGGTACAGAAACCATTTATTGTCTATATTATAAGACACTTCACTACATCTTTTCTATTTAATTAAATAGCTTGAAGAAACATCGATGGGTTCTGAAGTTTCATTCTACCTACAGTGAAATTAATATTAACTTTGGCATGATTTTAATCTGAGACAGCCTTAGGACAGCCTCATTTTAGACCTTTGTGCAAGCTTGAGATCATTCCCAGTAGGCATTTTGTATGTGGCTTCTCTGATCTGGAGGCTAAGAGAGTTTTGCAGGAAAAGCAGAGGCCATTATGTTTCACTCAAATTTAGTGCCAGAAGGAAAGTCTGATCAAATTTATTTTAAATAATTGATGGCTTACTGCCCCAGTTTACCATATAAACTCAAAATACTAGCACTTGCTAGGACCTTAAGAGATTTTTTGCCTTGATTCAGTTTTTCACCCTGAGCTATCTACTGTAATTTCAGATTCTTTAGTGTATCGTGTGTGGCTGCCACTTTCCAGAAGGACCTACGCTTTGTATTATATTTACTAGTTCATTGTGAAGGTTTCTGGCAGCTTTAGACAACTAAGGTGTTGACAGAGCTCTTTGCATAGAAGATAGAAATCCAGTTTTGGTGAAAATGCATTTGCTTAAGCAAGTATAATTGGAATCTACTGCTTGAGTTTACACCTTAAACAGCTCTGATTTTCTCTGTTGTTTTTTTTTTCCCTCAAATCATGTCACTGCAGAATGGCACAGGTCCAAGGACAGGTCTCCTTATCTCCTTAGCTCTCAAACATATATGACGTTTCACATGGCTTTACATACCAATATTTAGGGAATTAGTCCATGTTTCTGTGCTTGTGTAATAGCTATTTTGATCTAAAGCTGAATTCTACCCTCCATGACTGTTAATCAGAGAGCTTGCCCTAAAAGGGATACTAAAAAATCATTGCAGTGAACAGATGTGGTGACTGTGTCCATACTAATAAATTAAAACTGGCCAGGCCAACGGCTTGGGTCAATTTTTACTTTATTGAGTAATGCCTGAGGGCAGTCAGGAGTTAGATAAGATCAGGGACTGCTGTAATTAGGCACTTAGGACCTTATTATTTTGAGTAAAAGGACTGGTTTATGTTGTGGACAAGAAATCTGTCCCAACTTGACCTCTGTTTTCTGTAACCCTGTTCAGGTGATAATCCCCGGTGACATTTGTAATTTATTTGTCTGATCACTCAAACTGGATTCAGGGGAAGCAGATAACAACATAATAGCCAGGGGCTAATTTAAGCAACGCATCTGCTTAACCAATAGTGCTGGACAAGGTTTGGCTTAAGTCAGGTTTGGAGGAATCTAACATTTGTAGTCAATCTGCAAATATATCTGGATCCATCACCTTACTTCATAAAGAGTGGACATAAATAGTATGGCAGTGAGCTGCATGCTAGCATCTCCCCTTGTTAAATTATTATTACATTTATCATCAACTTTGTAAAACACTTTATCAATAAACATGCTACTTCTATCATATGAGGGTTTCCTTTCACTCTCCACAAAGCTGCTGCACAAAATGATCTCAGTTTCAGAGAACATACTTTATTCTGCTTTATTTACTAGTTTTACTAGGGTGTTTTCTCTGTGAACAGTTAAGTTGCAGTTTTGTATCACAGTGAAAGTGATGTCACACCTTGGTTTTTCTTTGCCACAGGATGCTCTCATTGCCTTTCTCTTCAGGCCCTAAGTAACTTTCATTTTCATCTCCTACTTCACACCAGGCTTGTTTGATCTCTCAGAGAAGCAGTTCAGAGAAAGCTGCACATTTTCCTACTGTGCTTTTTTTATGGGTCACCTGAGGGTTTCATGCCCAGAGATCACACTTATGCAAGTGTTTTCACAAAGGAAACAACCCATGGGTGCATCAAGCCACAGAAGGGAAAGGGAAAAGAGCATGACTAGAAGACATTAAATCAGTATTTCCTTAATCCATGCTGTCACAGTGCTGCCTGTGGGTGCAGATACCCTACAAAGCTATGCTAATTTAAAAATGATGGTGCAACAGTGAAGTGACTGAACTGGTGTCCCCTCCTTCTGCTTCAGCAGCTGGAGCTTTCAGTGATGTGTTTTAGCCCCTTCAGGTCAGGGGTCTGCTGGTAACTAACTTTGCCTGTTGGGTTAACCTTGGCTCCCTTCCCTGGATTCATCTTTCTTTGCCCCTTTTCACCAGAAGAGGAAAAAAGAGGGTGGAACACCTCAAGGACTGAGTTAAAGACAGGGAAATTACTCACCAGTAAAAGGCCTGACTTGGGGAATAGTAGTTTAATTTATTGTCAGTTAAAATAGATTCAGGTAGCAAGAAATAGAGACTAAAACATATGACCCACCATGACTCTTCCCCAGTCCTCTCTTCTTTCCTTCCCTTGCCTGCAGGGGTGTCTCTGCTCCAGTGGGGTCTCTCCAGCCCTGTGAGGGAAAGATCCTTGCTCCAGGGCCCCTTCTGCCCTTCCTCTTAGGCCCCTCTTGGGGTCCTTCTGCTGCTCTTCCCTCCTTGGCTCCCTCTTCCTCTGCTGCTGTTGCCTGTAGCCCCTTCTGGAATCTGTTTCTCCTGGCTCCCCCAGCTTGGCTGAAGGGTTTGTCTGTGCCCTGGGTGGGTCCCTGGAGCTGGCTGGGACTTTCTGTGTCCAGAACCAAAAGAATTTTTGGTGGTCTGAAATTTTGTAAAACACCTCACATGGTCACAGACTACCCTGGAACTGACTGGCAGGAGCAATGGCCCCATTGCCACCTCAGCTGGTTAATTTGGAGGGATTTTACAACAAGAAGTACTTTCCCACTGACTATTTGGTGCTGACATTTTGTTATGGATTCCATTTCACAGGGACTTGCCATTTTATGAAATGTCATACTGGTTTTTGTATGTGTTTTCATACTGTCTTTGCATTGCCTGCCAGTGACACCTTCCAGAGAAAAGGTTGTTCAAAGCCCCACAAGGGCTCAAGGTTAAACAATCTGGCTTTGAACATTTCCAGGGTTGGGGCATCTACATTTTCTCTGGGCAGCCTGTTCCAGTTTATCACCACATTCCCCATAAAAAAATTTCTCCCTAATATCTACTATAAACCTTCCGTCTTTCAGTTTAAAGCCATTCTCCCTCATCCTATCACTCCTCGTCCCACTCTTCCTTTCCTGGATGGGCCATCTTTAACTTCTGGAAGGTGCTAAAAGGTGTCCCCAGGCCCTTCTCTTCTCCAGGCTGAACAGTCCCAACTCTCCCAGCCTGTCTTGATAAGGGAGGTACTCCAGCCTTCTCTCTGATCATCTCAGTGGTCCTCCTCTGGACTCACTTCAACACATCCATGACCTGCTCATGTTGGAGACCCCCAAATTGAACACAATAATGCAGGTGGGGTCTCACCAGAACCTGGTGAGTGGCAGAATCACCCCCTCGACCTGCTGGCCATGTTGCCTTTGAAGCACCCCAGAATGCAGTTGGTTTTCTGGGCTGTGATTTCACATTGCTGGGTCATGATGAGCTTCTGCGTATTCCTTCCAGGCTCCTGTCTTTGCTTCTAGCCTCTGAACGCTTCCTTTGTGTGTTTGAGTTTTATTTTGTGATTCCACTTTCAAATACTGTTCTAAATACTGTTTTGGTGAGTTCTCACAATACTCTTTCACCAATGTCCTCCTACATGTGTGTCAAGGGCTATAATGTCAGTTAAGTATAACTTTATCATTTATAATGGATATTTCAGTTGACAATCTCTTTTAAATATCTTTGTCTATATTCTATACTCATCATTTGTAATTGGGAAAGGCAGCTGATTCTTTCCTGAGATTAGCAGCATAATGATCAACCCTAGATAAAGTTCAGTTCCACAAATCCCTGTCATGAAAAGGCCATGATATTGAAAAGAAAATGGAGCTGGGCAAGAATCAGGCAGGCATATTTAATGAACCCATACTAACAAGAAGAACCTTATTTTCTGCACATGATTACCTCACAGACCATATTTTATACAAAATCTGACACTGAAAAAGAACTTCAAAAAGCATACAATGTCTGTATATTCAGACTTACATTCTGTTGGGAACAGCTGGAGGAAAAAAATTGCCATAAGTGGAAGAAGAGAAATTATTCAACTTCTTTATCACCAGATGATTAAGATAATTTGGCAAATTGTTTCAGAACCATTAGAATAATAATGAAAATCTGCTGATAAAAATGGAAAATGTAAAGCTTCAAAAGCATGCTAAGTCACTAAAGAGCAGCCTCTTCAGGCTATTTTCATGGTTAGGATTGCTGTCTTCCACAGACACCCTCATACCACATCCAGTTTCAAATACTGTGGTTCACATGAAGGGAAAATATGCAAAATAAGTAAATAATTGTATTCTCTGTGGTTCTGCATTTCCCTAGTGTATATGCTGTGTCATTACAGCCTATAAGAAATCTCAAAGCCAAAGATATTTTCTAGACCCGCAAGAAAATTCCGTTTTACTGAATTGTTACATCTGAATAGTATCCTATAAATCAGCTAAATAGGGAAAGGGAAATATTGTCCCAAAGCAGACACACAAATATGACAAAGAGAATGCAGTGCTTGGATTTCCTTCATGTCTTTAGTCCTGGTCCTGGCTTTTGTCAGATATAATTCCTTGTTCACTGAGGAAGGAAGCAGTACTCAATTACTTACTGTAGATCAGAAAATTCTAATGTGGGGAAAAAAACCACTTCATATAAAACTATATATCAGTTGAAATACCATGTAGGCAGTTCAAACTGCTAAAGAGTAACTTTATTCACATATGGTGTACAGCTCCTAAGATCAATAGTATGTGATAATATGTGATAATAGTATGTGAAATAGTGATGAATAATCTATAGTTGTCTGAGCAAAACACAAAAAGCTGGTTTGAGACCCTGAGTTCTTCCAAAATTATCAGGCCAAGACCTCTTCTAATAAGTCTTACCTTTGGAAGTAATATCAAGATAAAAATAGTCACTAATAATCTTTATGTAAACAAGGAAATTTTTATGTAATTAGCAGATTGTGAGACAAAATGTGAATGGGAAAAAGAAATTTCATCTAAAGAAACTCTTTCAATATTCATTAATATATGAAAAAATCAGTAATTATGATGGAGAATTCAAATTTTTATGCTAATAATTTTTTCTTTTAAAGCACTCTCTTGTCAGATTTTGTGAGCTGTACATGCCCCATCTTCCAAGTCAAGTTTCCATGTACCTTCTATTCAATACAGCAGTTTGCTTGTCAGCTGTTACAAAGAGGGGATTTGAACCCAAAAGTCTCCCACCTCCTTGGGAAAATAATCAGTTTTTTAACAAACATGATGTTATAGACATGTCTGCTGATGTGCTTCTAACCCCACATGTGAGAAATGGAACATTGCCCACACATGTGAGAAATGGAACACTGAGCAATGTGGAATTTAACTAAAGCACAGAAAAATGTTATTAGCAGGTTATAATGAGGACTGGATACTGTATGGTCAGGCTTATACAACCTTTCCCCTTCTTTCCTTGAATTCCTAAGATTTTCTCCTTGCTATGCCAGTTTCAAGTACGTGAACAGATCACAGTGTTTGTTTTCTGCCTCCTTCATCACACAGATGTAGTGTTTTGAAGCTTTCCAAAAGGTCATTCACTTGTGGATAAGGATTTAACATGAGCCTCCTCCCACATTCACCCTCTCTGTGTACAATTTATCTCAAAATAAAGCTCCCAATTCACAGGCTATGAAGAATCAGTCATAGTTTTGATATTCTTCTAAGATATTCTGTACATTATATTGGGCTGATGGATGTTGTAGGGTCATGAAGAAGTACATGAGAATTCATGGGTTCATCTTAACAGTCTTCAAAATACTACGAATGTTATACTGCTTTAAGAGTTTGTTTAATGGATGGTTCAAAAATTCTTTTAAAAAATCTTTATCTAGTCTGCAATGTCCTGGGTGTGTACCACTGGTAGAAGTTGTTTTAAAAGCCTTGGCTGTTTCAGGCCATTTTCATTTCTAATCCAGTTGCCCAGGCACTTTGGGCACATATTATGATGTTGTTAACACTGGTGTTGACTGAAAAACAGGTTGCCAAGTTGCTTCTGATCAGTCTGGAAATTCTCCTGTTAGATTTTCACCGCTGTAACTTTTCCCACTTTTGTGGAAGTTTAGTTTCTTAGATGAGATGTCTTAGTCATGTCTACTGGTGCACTACTGATACAAGGCACATGTAAGAAATTGCCTTCTGGACAGTGAATTTTACTCTCACACAAATGTATTAAATGTTTATAAAGTAGGTGGGGAGCTGTCCAGAATTATTCAATCTTTTTCTTTCTTTCCTCAAATGCTGTTGTCCCAGCTGTGCCTTTTTCCTTTTTTTGAAACCTGTTGGCCGAGAGAGCAACATAAATTGGTCATGAAACACATCTGTCTTCTCAGGAGTTATCCTAGCTCAAATTCCTCATGAAATTACACCTAATTTGATATATTTGGGTACTACTCACTTTAGAAGTGAAGGATAGAAATTCAGTTAAGACTGCTTTTATTCCATTGGGAATAGCTACATAGTAATTTCATATGCTTAAACAATTTATTTTAAGTAACATCTTTAATTCAGAATAATTTTATTGAAAGTGACTGTGTGGGCAAGCTTAAGAACTCAATCACGTAACTATTAAGAAAATTAAGGAAATATGTAATAATAGACACACAGACAAAATTGCATCCTTGAAGTTCATTCCATCATTGAGAATAGAAGGCCAGAAGAAAATTGCACATGCACATGCCCACAGATACACAAAGCTGCTCCTTTACCCAAGTGCAATGCATTGGTAGATCACAACAGAACATACCAGAATTCTCTCCATTTCAAATGACTGTGAAAGAGCAAAGCATCAGGGATGATGAGAGTGATTTTATGTGATCAAAAAGACATGATGACAAAATGATCAGCTAAAAAGAATAAATTTTATGGAGATTGCTTTTATATTGCTGTAACTGAGCTGGCCAGAACCTGAATCAGTCATGCCAACACAGAGTCATGAACACAAAGAGTGTCCTGTGCACTTTGTAATACTTCTTGCCCGAGGCTGAGCTTTGTTTCCCACGGACTCATTTGTGTGTTTTCACTTTCAAATAGCTGCTTACTTTTTAGAATGAACAGGACACTTCACCAAAAAATGGTTACTTTTATGTAGGTGAAAGTAAATAAGAAAGAAGGCTACCCTGGAGTAGCAGGGCTACTTCATTAGGTTGTAAGGGTCTCCAGTAGATTTCCTTACTCTGCCTGGTGCTGAGCAGTAATTTGAATGTTGGTTCTGCCATCTGAAATTTTTCCAACATAGTCTTTCATCTAAAAGGAGCAAGTTCATTTATATAGTCTATCAGCTTTCTGTTTTCTTTGGCATTGTGGTAAGCAGCAGAGAGACTACAGCTTAAACTGCTTGTATGTAGCACTTGAACATGTTACTCCCTTGAGTATTTTTAGTGTGGACTTTGCACATACCTTTACATTTTTGCTCAAAGAGAGACTTTGAAAGATGTGTCTTTTCACCTGATTTGGAAGAAAAACTTGCAGTGACTGTAATTTGTAGTAATTTTCTGCCCATCTGTAACCAAGAATACCTAGATTTGTCCCTAAAATAATATATGACATAGAAAAGATGAAAAGTTTTCATTAAGCCCGGATGAATAAGCTTTATTTATTTCCTATCCCCTTTCTAAAGGATGAGCTGTTATGCGTGTGTTTATTTAAATAACCATCTCAGACACTTTAAAACCCTGAGATAAGGGATATTCATGTGAAGACTCTTCACATCCAGAGGTAATCCTTTGTGGAATCATATTTTTAAATAGTAAGAATAAATCCAGGCAGTCCCAAATATGTGAGAGAGGAAGTTAAAGGGAAGTAGTAGGAGATGGAGAGAGCTTCTGTCAAAGCTAGAACAGTGGGTTAGCAAGTAGAGGGATGTCTGTGATATTTTGAGGAGGACTAAGGGCATGTGAGACTACAGGTACTAAAGAGTTATTCTACTAATGTGCTTGCATTTGAAATATTTAAATAATAAATGTTAATAAATAAATACAATTTCGATGTTTGTTAGCTTAAATTATCTTTTCATTATAGAAAAACATTATGTCCAGACTTCATGTTACCCATTATAGCTAAATCAGCCTTGCAAAAATACCAAGTACTCTAAAAGTTGAGTTGTCAGTACCTCATGTTGCTCATTTAAAACTACTTAGCTGTTGTGCCTTTCATCTCCCAAGCCTCCACTCTGCAGGGCATTGCACAGTGCAGACAAAAAGTGACCAATTCACACACACATTAACACCCTTTAAACCAAAATGTTTAATTGAACAAAATGACTGCAAGGAGCTGGTATGCACCAAATTTATCCCTCATTGAATTAATTCTACTTAATAAATAAGATTTAATCTTAAAGTGGGATAAAAATGACAAGGCCAGTAAACCCAGATAATAACTTCAATTTAAACTCTCCTAATACCTAGCTGTTGCATAAAAGTCAATTAGTCACTGTCAGACATATTTTCTCAAAATATTCTTCTTGGTAAATATATTTAAAGGATAACTATGATTGGCATGAGACTTCAACAGATGGATATGATTTCTTAAGTCGTGCTTGCAAGTGTTGCAGGAAAGAGGTTGATGAATACCATGTATCACCATTTTAAAATGAATGTAATAGAAAATTGGAGTGTAGAGATAAGACTTTTATTTCTTTCTTCCCTTTATTTATATTTTCAAATGTTATTTTACTGTTGAGAATAAATAATAACAATAATCGAATAATCCATGCTCACATGCCCAGCCTAGTAAAATAAATAAATAAATTTTAAAAACTACATTTTGCCACAGATATATAAAAGTAATAAAAGATATTTAATATTACTTCTATTTTAAAACCAGCACTTCAAATTTAATTTCATGTCATTGCAGCTCTGAATTAAGCTCAGTTTCATCCATATATTCATTGTTCATAGTATTTTGATGCACAAAGAGTAGCACAAGGTCCAGGCCACTTCCTTTTACAGTTTAAAAAGAGATCTTGATCATCTACCTAGATGTCTTTATTTGAGATGCTCTTTGTCTTACAAATCAGGTTCTCATGGGAAAAAAGAGTCAGCATACAACATACCATGGGATCACAGAGTATTTTGGACTGGGAAGGACCTTTAAGTTCATCTAATCAAACCTTTTTGTAATGAGAAGAGGAATCTTCAACTATATCAGGTTGCTCATAGCCCTGTCCAACCTGACCTTAAATATTTTCAGGGAGGGGGCATCTACAGCCTCTCTGGGTAACCTGTGCCAGTATTTTACAACCTTGATCATAAAAAAAAATGATTTCCTTATATCTATTCTGAACATACCCATTACCTCTTGTCCTACCAACACTATTACACTGGAACATAGATTCTATATAAAGTAATAGGCACCTTGCAATTGGGCTTGTAACAAAATTTTCCTTTGCAATTTATGGATTCCTTCCTGCTTCAGAACCTCTTGGGTATAGAACTTCCAGATAATGGGCATAGATCTATTTTCATCTGCTGACACAAAGTTTTGAGTATTTCCAGGGTAATGAGAAGCACAGTTCTCAGAAAATATGTGCAAATGTAGCTTTGACAATAATTCTCAGAAAAATATGTGCAAATGTAGCTTTGCTTTGTTGATGAGCTGCTCATGAGATAATCCTAAAATCATCTAATATATTTGATGCCAAATAAAATATTCTCAAAAAAAAGATACGTTTTCCACATTTAAAAAATATTAAGTTAAAAAAAATTAATTCATAGGTGTCTCTTTTTTAAAAAAGTTTCTGCACAGTTCCAATCACAAACTTAATTGAATTATTTTCTTCATTTGTGTAGATATTTCCAAGATCTTTTTCCTCCAATACTATCCAAGTTCAAAAAGTACAAAGACTAAATAGGGCATTGTGATCAAATTATAATGATCATTCTGTTACAGGAAGCTAAAAAATGGCAGCAGTGTATGCAATTATGTCTCAAGCACCTGGAAATGTACCTCAGTGTGTTTAACAGGACACAGGTTGCCTTCATTCTGTGTGCAAGAATGACTGGTGTTTCCAGCCCATCCACATGTAGATAAGTTTTGAAAAATGCTTAGTTATCCTAATACTATAGTTAATCCTAGGATAAAATTCAGAAATCATGTTGTTTCAGCTTTTTTTTTTGTATCCTCACTTGAGTTTTACTCATTTCTAATAATATTCTTTTCACTTCAACATTTTGTTCTAAAGTTAATAAAAACTGTGTAGCATAAAATGTCAGGACCCAAATTTTTCACCTTGTGTCTCCTTTCTGAGCTATGGGATTACAACAGGAGCCAAATTTTTCACCTTGTGTCTCCTCTGTGAGCTATGGGATTGCATACAATTAGGAAACAGAATTGAAATACCTCCACTAACTCAGTATTAGTGTTCTAAAGTCCATTTTTCTCATCAGCAGCTTTTATTTCTCATTTTGGACTACAGCCCAGATACTCAAAGGTCTCTGAGTATGCAAAGTCCATTGATTTCACAGCAAAGAGTTTCTTTCAATAACACTGAAATCCCTCCTGAAAAATATAGACTTCATTTTGCAAACACCGAGTCTCTGTGGTATAGCAAGATTCCCAAAGCTCAACAAACTTCGAAGCAGTTCTGCAGGGTTTAGTTGTTTAAGAGCAATAATCTTTATCTGTCTCACAGCTCCTTCAGGAAGTGCTTTCCAGGTACTCTTCCCTGGTACCAATTGACTTACACTCTTGATTATTCTGCTGCTACAGATTAATATGCAATTCAGCAATTCTGAAAGAGTACTATATTTATGCCAGCTCAAAGAGTTTCAGTCATCTGAAATCCACTTCCCTCTTCCGTTCTTCATATGGGGTGTGGCAAAACTGGGTGTCTGTTTGGTCTCCAGATAATCAAGATGCTCCAAGATTTTAATCATGAATCCCTTTGTAAAAATGACTTCAAATTCTTCCACATTCCTCACTTGACAACCTGACTTCTGGCCTACATTGCAATTGAGGGCAATTGCAATAGCTTCACCAAACCATTGTGTGACATCACAGTTTTTAACTTCATCAGCCATGGAGCTGTCAGTTAAAAAAATTGGTCTATTAGAGAAAATAATTGCATATTTATAGAGCTAGTTAAAGGAAGAACTGACAAAACAACAGTGATGGGATGGACAAGAGACCTTCCTGGTGCTGCAAGGACCTGCATCTAATATCTTTGTATGAGTAGTTAAAATTATGCCTCACATGGCTCACTTTGCAGCATATTCCATGACATATTCCACGCTTTGAGAAAGCAGAAAGCAAAGTCACAACCACCACATCCTCCTGTGCTGACAAGATGAAAATCCTGCTTGTTCTGTGTCCAGCCAGAGCCACCTCCCTCACCAAAGAGACAGAAGCAGGTTACAGTGCTCACAGCCAGTCTTAGCTCAGCACTGTGTGCAATAGTTATAACTGCTGTATTCTGAAGTAGGAAGTCTGTATTTTCCCAAAACAACGTTGCTCAATAATTAAGATGGATAAGGAGATCATGTTTAAGGTGAGTTCATTACTCTCTTGTTACAGGAGAGAAAGCAGAATGTGGTTTTCAATGACAGGAAAATTCTGATGTCAAAGATTTCTTTCTCTTTAAGGAAATTGCACTAAAACCTACCTACTAAAAATAGTTTATGAGAAAGCAGCATATAGATACATCCAGAAACCATTTTCCCTCATGGAATTATTATTTTGGTGTTTATTAACTAACCCGTTCTATTAAAAATTATTTTTATTGGCCATTTATCAGAGTTCTCCTTAATCACCACCCAAGATTATCCCAGAGAATTTCTCTGATATGTGATGACAAACAGCAGTTTATCTAAAGGTAGAGATCACCCTAATGTTCATCATAGCACATACGAGATTTGGACTTAAGGCACATACAAAGCAAAACTTAAAAGCTTTCAAAAAGAATTGATGGTGAATCAAAATTACTTTGAAATCAAGATGAGTTTTGTGGTTAAGTTCTGCCAGGCTTTGATCAAGTTCCTAAAAAAAAATCCCAAACCCAAGATGTGTTAATATTTGAAATTTTTCTGGTATTTTCTGGCTGACCATAAGGAAGGGATTTATTGTTATGTTATTGGATGTGAATAATAGAGTCATAGAACAATAGAATTACTTAGGTTGGAAAAAATCTTTAAGATCATCAACACCAACCATTAAGCCATCACTGCCAACTCATCCCTGAACAATGTCCCAGGTGCCACATCCACCCTTCTTTTAAACGTCTCCAGTGATGGTGACTCCACCTGCCCTGGGCAGCCCAGTCCAATGCTTGAAAACTCTTGGTAAAGAATTTTTCCTCTTAGCTAATCAAAACCACACAGTTCAAGGTCATTTACTCTTGTCCTACCACCTGTTCCTTGGAAGAAGACCAAACCCCACCTCACTACAACTTTTTTTCTGGTCACTGTACAGAGCAATAAGGTCTCCCCTGAGCCTCTTTTCCTCCAGGCTGAAAAAAACTCCAGTTCCCTCCTCATAAAGAGTTTCCAATCATCATCAGTGTAGCCTACATGTTTTTTACTTGTACTATTACA
The DNA here is from genome assembly GCA_013399455.1 of Anthoscopus minutus. Taxonomy (NCBI): domain Eukaryota; kingdom Metazoa; phylum Chordata; class Aves; order Passeriformes; family Paridae; genus Anthoscopus; species Anthoscopus minutus. Next base: position 3,311 of record VWYI01017604.1, on the reverse strand, counting down.
GACCAGTTGTCCTTGGATAAAATAAGACCTGGACTTGCTTTTTGGCTCTGCTCCTGCCTTCCTGAACAAATCTTTTGATTATTATGTGCCTTAACTTTCCATTTCATGAAACAGCATAATAAATGGTGATGATTTTGAGATAAGTTTTTTAAAACAGTATGAACTTTAACACTGTTCAATTGTTGGGGAAATCTGCTCAAATAAATAGCAATAGATGTCTTTAAATGTGGTTTCATTCTATAGCATGAATAAAAAAACTAGCAGGCAGTTATGACTTATTAGAGAGGATGAAATTACTTAGTTGAATCATGTACTAAATTCTCCTTGATAAATACTGTTTGATCAGACTTTCAGTCCTCTGACAAACATAAACAGTACTTCCCTGAATTGTATCTGCCTTCTGAAAAGCAGGGAATGGAACAGACCAGAATAGCTGGTGACATGGATAGAGTGCCAAAAATCATGCTAGTGTGTGTGCATACAAATGCAACATTCTGAAACCATGTTTATGAATATTGGCTAAGAAACACTGAGCAGATAGAAATTCAGCTGGAAATTAAGCCTCATGCAGTAATTGCCATCCACCCTCAAATGAGAGACACAAAAGGCAGAGATTAACTGTTGAGATAACAATTTACTGGAAACAAGAATGAGATAAGAAAATGGACAATAACAGAAAAAATTCTCATAACAAAATGTATTAAAAAAATGTTTTATAGGCAAAATGCTCACTGACATGTGCAACCACAGCCAGTGCTACAGGACAAAGAATAAAATGGCCCCCCAGACCCCTCTGCCTGCATGTCCTGTCCCCCAAGCCCAAGGCAATATAAAAACCAGTGGCAGACAAACAGTCAGCATCCACACTTCTCCTCCCAGCCTGAGACCATGAAAAACAATAACAGACAAACCCTCTGGTAGGGACCAGACTCCAGTCATGACACTGGTTCAAGAAAACAAAAAATTCTTGGTTGAGCAGAATATTTGAGCTATCCATTTGAAGTGCTTTCTTCCTAAAAGTTCTGTCATGGAATGTATTGATGAGCATTCCTAGACAACCAATGGTCAGTGTAGCTTCATTGTAGATTGCTTGAGTTTCATTAAAAATATCATCAGGATATAGGGCATCATAGTCCTCTGTGTCAGCTTGTTCTTGGTTTCAGTATTTTATGGCTGAAAGACTTAATACCAGTATAAATAAGATAGAACCTGAACACAAGTTTTCCCTGTTTCAAATCCTCTGAATCATCTGAGATCCCCATAGCTTCTAAGCAAATAAAGTCTGTGTTTATTTAGAACATGGTCCAAGTTTACCACGGGGATTTTGAATATTCAGGTTTGTAACAAAGGGAAAGGTCAACATCTTTCACATTCCAAGTAACATCTAATCTGTGGATTAGCAGGGATAGTTTATTAAACTGGAGAATTAAGAATAACACAAAAAGCATAATCAGTGCCCAGATGACTTCAAAATCAAGTTCTCTGACAATTTTCAACTGGATACTGTCTCTGCTAACAGTTAGTCCCACATATATTCCTGCATGGACCTATATGTGTTTTCCTAATCGAGAACAAATACCTCAGTATCAATAGGTGTGTTTCAATCCCTGCAAAGCTGGAAACCATGATCCTTTGTTTGTTTCCAGTCTGTCCTACTTATTTTTTATATTTATTTTTGTAATATCTAAGTGGGGAAAAAATATCCATGTTTAAAGCTTTCTAAATCTGGAAAAATGCCACTAATGATTCAGTCTCTGTTGCTTAAGCTTAAGTAGTGTTACAGTGTGTAAATCTCCTATCTTCATTGTATTGTGCTTTATCCATGTAAATCTCTTCATCATCCCCCTCTCACAGATAAGTAGTTGCTGCATCCAAAGCCAATATTAATACAAACAACTGCAGTGTGCTTAGGTCTGTCACATCTCCCTAAATATCCCTTTCAGGACCATTCTCTAAATCATTTTGGCCAAGGACAACTTGCTTATGAAATAATACTTTATTCCATTGTTTTAGGGAACTTTGCTTGATCTGTGCAGCTGAAAGTGTATTATGAATGGAGTGTAGATAGCTCAATGCTTTTGAGAGGGACAAGCTGATTTCCTGAGATGTGCATGGGTTTATGTAGACAACTGTTGAGAAGAGTCCAGCAAATCACTTGTGGAATCAAGGTGCTCTTATTTTGCATACCTCTTGCTTCCTGGATTGGTCAGGCCTAGCCAAATTAAAAATTGTCTTGATAGCTGCACACCTCCTTCACCTCCCTGCTGTTCCCTGAAGGTCCTTGTGTCCCATCAGGGTCCTACAGTCCCTGACTTTGAGTGAATCACTGCACATTGTTAAATCATCTCCTCGAACAGCCAAGGAGGCTTGTTAAACACCATTTATTGTGTGCTGAATGTCCATTAGTATTGCCACAAATTCTACCTGCTGCATTTATCTAGTCCAATAGATTATTTTATTGTTATTTTTTTCCTTTCTTTTAGTTGGCAAATAGTTGAAGAAGAAACAAGCTCCTTTTTGTCAAGGTCTGAAGAACATGTCACCTGCATCCCTGTCAATGGCAAAATAGATAGTGTTGTATGTCAAGTGTGGATTCAGATCTAATTCTAAAGTCATGCTAAAAATGTTCCTGTTCTTCTTAGTTAACTTGATAGTCTGGTAGATCTAGAGCATTATATTGAGTCTGTCATATTTTCTCTTAATGTGCTATTAGCAAACGATGCCAGCCATAATTGCTGCAGTCTGATAAGGTGCCTACACTCAGGACAAGCATCAGATCATTAAAGCTCTGCAAAAATGTTAATTTCTGGTAAACTGAGATCAAGAGTTCTCTGTCTGGGATGAATCACTCTTCCTACGTGATATGTCTGTGGAATATTGCCTGCACTTCTGCTATTTGAACACACAGATTATGCATTAAATATGTGCAAACCTTACACTGGCACTGAAATCAGTCAGCACAGAGCATCCTGTTTTCATATAGAGAGACTTTTAGTCTTTAAAACACAGCACCCACACACAGGCTGCCTACTGGGAATAGTACATGGCCTGTATTACCTCCCAGAACTGTGTCCTGAGAATGCAATTTGGTCTGGGTCAAACTGCACCAGGCATCAAAGCTGGTGCATAAAGGAAGGGTGTGTGGGATTCTGTGGCTGCAGGATCAAGTCCAGGGAGGTCTGGTCAACAGAATGAGACACAATGAGACAGCTCAAAAATCCCTTTATTGAGGCGTCACCGATACAGGAACAAACTCAGCATAACCCATAGGCAGAGAACTTCTAACAGGGGCAGGGTGGTGGGATTTATAG
>VWYI01017602.1:79175-142215 GCA_013399455.1 Anthoscopus minutus | reverse complement strand
TCTCAGGCTCAGAAAATCATGTTCACAATATTCTGCTTAGTGGCAAAGCCTGCCCTGTGTTGTTTGGAGAGCAGCCTGTGTGGTGGATGTTCGTTTTTCAGGGTAGGAACGCTTTTGAGGAAACATGGAGAGTAATGTTGGCTCACTTGTGGAGGAAAGCTCATGTTATTTCCTGAACAGATGTTGTTAATGTCTCAACAAAGGTTAGGGAAGAGGAACAAGCCTTCAGCTTCACCAAAGGAGAACCAACACTGCTTGTGGCTCCTATAAAGAGTGGTACAGAGACTTGTCCTGGCATCTTCCCAAGGTGGCAGTGACTGCTTTCCTGCCAGTCCATGGGTGATGTGAAGAGCGGAGGAGTCCATAGGCAGGGATTCTGGAGAAACTCCTGGACTAGGCTGTGCCTCTCCATGGTGGCTGAAGGGTGGCTCTGCCCTTCAGCTGTTGGTTGTTCCATTAGTGGAACCAGCCTACAACAGATCTTTTCTAAAACTGAGAAGCGAAGGGGAATCCTGCAGAGATTTGTGTCTTTAAACACAGGAAGGAAGGGGGAAAGACACAGACTTGAGCAGTTTCTTAAAAATATTTGTGGTGAAATCTCTGTTCAGTGCTTTACTTTGTTTATTTGCAAAGTAGAAGTTGCACTGTACACATTTCTGCATCCAGAAAGAGTGATAATGGATTTTAGAACACCTCCTAAGTAATTCTTGGTCTGTAAGGTTCTACTGAGGTTTCCCACTTGCTATTTAATTGATGGAGCTACTGAGGATGTCAGAAGGTACATGAGATGGTGATGTCTTGTAACTTCTTACCTGCAGGTAAAAAAAACAGCAATTTCTCTTCAGACATTTAAAATGGGATTTCGATGCTGCTTCCTTGATGAACATCACCCAAAAAATATGGGGTTTGTACAGCTTTTTGAAAAAAAAAAAGGAAAAAGAGATCCTGATGATTCTTTTTTTTGTGAGGAGTCTGTTGGTTTTTCCTGTTTGTGGCTTTTGAGGTGTAACTACATCAGTTACAGTTGGTGAGGATATAAATGAATTTAACCATACAGAGCCCATACATTTCTGCAGCACTGCAGCAGAAGCTAAGTGTGAAAAATGGAAAATACTATAAAATAAGCCTCCAGTGTGACTTGTCTCTTTGGATAATGGTGTTATTCCTTCATACATCTTCTCCTTTGGTGCATTTTCTTCTTTTTCTGACACAGAAGTTAGTACATATTCCAAGCAGATGTTACCTCCCTGACTAGTGAAGATTTGGGAGATCAGTTCAGCTGTTTATCTTGTAACATGTCAAAGAGTGTCTGACTTTCTCTGGATGTATGTTAACTTGCAGGTTGTTGGGTTATACTCCCTCCCTGTCTCATTGCGTGTTACACCTCATGTGATTGTCCCTTTTTATCTGAATATCAGCAGGCAGGGAACTCTTCTGAAAATGCTGGATTTGTGGCTGGAAAGGAAGGCCAAAACTACATCCTAAGTTCATGGAAGCATGATACCCTTCCAGGTCCATCTGGTTTCAGACACGGTGTAACGATGCCTGTGTTGTTTGTGAGCAATGTGTTACTAGGGGACATAATTCCTTAGACTTGATAATGGCCAATCAGTTCACATTAACATAATTTTCTGGAGGTTTGTTCCCAAGCTTTTGATTTGTTTATTTTCTCACAATATTAATGTACTTTTTCAGCAGTCAACAAGCACAATCTTTAAGGTTTTACAACATTTACATTTATTTTGAAATCAGCATAAAATTACTATACACATATGGTCTTCCTATTTTTTATTTCCTCTGAATTTTATTTCATTCTCTCCAACTCTCACAACCTTTTGCAAAGTGGACAGATATGTGAGGAAAGCAGGTATGAAAGAAAAACCCTCCTACTTTCTCTCACAGCTTTTAATTTAGAATGGCTAATTAGGCACCTTATGGATGCTACTGTTTTAGTTGCCAATGAAGAATTAGCAAGTAATTATGACAAAGATTTGCCTTGTTTCAGAGACTGAAAAAGATAATCATAGCTTTCAGAGAAGATGAAGGTAGTGCTGCAAAAATACTTCTTCCTTCAGAGGTTGCCCAATTTAACTGCTTTGCTGTTGGGAGTAAAAATGTGAATAAAAGGAACCTTGAAGGAAGCAAGAAGTAGAAGTAACTGTCATTGTAGTAAATTGGTATCATCCTTATGTCTTTAGAAGCTCTAGACTTGGGTCTGTGTGAAAGAGAACATCTTTCATATACAAAGAAACAGAACAAGAACTTAGATGCCAGACAAAACCAAAAAAAAACTTTGCTTTTGAATGCTTTGTTTCTTGTGATCCAGGGCTCCAGAAAATGCTTCGCTTTAAGATAAAAATCAAGTGGGCTGTCAGGATTGTCTTTGTATGCCACACATGTTTACTCCTAGGTGGGTATCTAAATCTGCTTCTGTGGTTTATAACCATTTTGGGAGAGAAGAATGTCACGTCTTCTGAAAAAAAATTCTGTGTTTGAGAAAATCCAAAGCAAACACATTTACTGTTACTATTAAGCTAATCAGCCACAAAAGACTACATATTATAGGAACTTGTATATACCATACAATAACACTTAACATCTGTGTAGTCATTCTTTTTAGCTTCTCGAACTTGTCATCTCTGTGTACTCACATGAAAGATAGGGATCAGGAAGAAATCGGCCCTGGAAAATTTGAGGCCAGTTCTAATTCTGTACATCTGCAATCACTTCTTTTCCTAACTGCATATACAATTACTCAGTGTCATCCCTGGCGTCTCGCTTCTCATTAAAAATCAGCTTTGCAACTAGAAAATGATAAAAATTTCAGAAAAATAGAAATGGATTAGTCTAAACCATAGGTTACCAATCCTGTCCATCCCTGCTAGAATGATAATATCTGCAAGCAACATGAGGATTTTAACTGTAAATCTGCAGGTATTAAAGCTCAAGTAGTTTTGCTACATTTAGGTGTAGAGCTAAAAAGTCCTGCTAGCTTAAATAATTTTATATCTTCAAGAAATGTATTTAATTTTCTGCAGAAAAGACTCATGCAGTAGTTATTTTCAATTTTTTTTAATAAAGACTAATTTTTTTAGTTTGTTACTGATTTCCAAATTTTCGTATTTTTCATGCAATTTACCACTGCTGCTTAGTTTCTGACCCCCTAGTTTCTCCAAAATAGTCAATATTGTTACTGAAATGTCATTAATATTTTAGCTTCCTTACCACCTTTGAGGAAGATGGAGCAAAAAGTATTCTAGCAAGCTTGAACATTATATTTTAGGCAGCTTATCTGTTTAGTAGGCATTCTTCATGTTTTCTGTACATTTTTCATCAGGATTGCTTTTTCTTTATAAGCAGCTCCTCCCCATAGCATCATTAAAAATTATTACCTAGACATAACATGTTTTCTTGAAGTTGTGTTAGACATATCTGTGCTGTTAATATTTGGCTAAATATACAGTAAAATACAAAAAAATAGCAGGGGTGGACTTTCCATGTTCTAGTACATCTTGTACCCACGTAATCCTTATAAGGATTATGTTCCTCAAATGGAAAGAGATAGAGTGTCTCAGGTCACTTTAACCTGTTAGATTGTCTCCATTAAGCTGATTTCCAGTGTGCAGAGAAGCACTTGAAGGTGAGAGGTAAAAAGCTGTAACAGAAGAAGTCGTCACACAAAAATGGCATCTACAAACTCGTCAGCTTGACTGCTGATCACTGATGAGATAAAGGCCAACAATTCAGTACCAATACAAAGACTGACACAGAAGCAGTAGAACTGTAGTCAAATACAAAGAGCATCCAAATCCAGAAAGATAATTCTTTTCAAATAAGGCAACAGAAGGAATCCCAGGCTCCTGAGGGTCAAACAGAATCTATACTTTTCCAATTACACCATGAAATATCAGAGCCCTTTCAGTTCTCTCTTTTCAATTCACATTGTGTGTTTATGATAACTCATATGATTTTGCCATAGTTACCAGTGTGCTTTTGGCATTATTGATAAATAGCCACTGCTATCTCTTCATGTTATGGCTTCAGACTTTGGTGTCATGAAACCTTTATTAGATGAAATAATGTTTAGAGGTTGTCAAAGTTGTGCTTGAAGTTACCAGAATAATACATATTCTACTACCTCTTTGCTTGTACAAATGCCAAGTTTTTTGAGATGTTTATTCTTTATTTTATCCACATAGCCCTCTTCTCCACTTTTATGCAATAGAAGATTTTCATGAACTGTTCATTCACAGACATTCACAAGTTTTGTAATGTCTGTGTATGACAATGCTCTTTATCTGACACTGAGTTCTATAATATATTAAAAAATTCCTTCATCAAGGAGCCAAACTAAATCGTTGTTTGTATTGCTTGCTTACAGCAGGAATTGCTGGATTTGAGAGGCAGAGGGAAAGTTAGGAAACTGCAGTAGAAGTAAATGAGTGAGTATACACTAAAATAGAATAGTAGGTTCATAAAAGAATGGGAATTTTCAGACAGATCTCATATCTGAGATCTTATATCAAGTGATCTCTGCTTCTTGATAGAGGACATAGGTTGATATATTTGAAGTTTTCCGTGAAAAAGCCTTCAATTGTATTACAAAGAAACCAAAAATATTTTAAATTTTACATCAGGGTTTTACACATTTTTTGGAAATTGGACAGTATCTCTACGGATTCTTTCAACTCCCACAATGATTTTTAGGTATTTCTGGAGGAGAAGAAAAGATTAATTGGGTTCTTATTTTGTATTCTTGCTAATTCTATTATTATCTACTAATATATTCCCATATAGAATAACAAAATCCACTGCAGTAGCAATTTTTTATGCCACAGTGTTTACTTCTCTGTCTTTTTTCTCTTGTCTTCAACCCTCAACAGAGGGTTGAAGCTGATGTATCTGTTCTAGCAGATTATATTTTGCCCTGTGTTAGGAAACATCTGATATAAACTGATGTTTAGGTACCATATTGCTCAGATGGAATATCTGAGAAATACTCCAAAATGCATATTTTAAATTTTCTCCCTTCTTTACATAATCAAATCTGACAGTCATATGCCCAGGAAATTTTCTTTCAAATAAGTGACAAGACAAAATTTGTGAATGAAATACTGGCCCATTTTGAATAAATTCATTATAAAGGAACATTTTTGATAGCTAGGGACATGTGAAAGAATTCCTTATATTAATTTATGTTAATGGAGCCTGAGAGAAATGTACTTCTTTGTTTAGCCATAGTAATTGACTTGTTTAATGATAATTTAGCATTCCATGTTTTAAAAAGAACATGGTTGTCACTGTTATTTGGTGGGTCGTATACAAGTGTTAATAGCATCATATTTGTTGCACTTTGCTTCCTATATTCTGATTTTCTCCAATTAAAAAGGAGGTGAATTGCACAGCACTTCCAGGTTTTTCTTTCCCTTACATGCATTGATGGGCATCTTGTAGTTCATCTTTTATTGCTGAGATAGGCCCCTGTATTAGCTTTGAACATTTGTGCTTGGTGAAGGATTTTTTGTAAACAGAAAGAAAGACTAGCTGACCAGTTAAAATCTCAAAGGAGTACTCACCGTTTGACAAGCAAACATTGAAGAGAGCAGAAAATACAACATCTAATTAAGTAGTGGTCGTGCTATTTTGGTGCTTCAGCAAATTAAATATGAGATGTACGGCTTAAAGATTGGAGCTTATCCTTGAAGGTTTTGTCAGAAACCACTCTTTAAGCTATTGATTGATTTTGATTGATACTGTATATAATCCACTTTCTATCATGAATTCATAGTTTCATGCATTTGGTAATGTGCTTTAGTATTACCACCTTTTAAATAGTTTTGCTATACCTGAGGATATAACTTTTACCTTATTTATTTTTACTACTTGTTATAATACCAAGAATTACTCTATATTGAAGCCTTACTTAGTCTATTTATCAAATTACATATATTTTTAAAGATTAACGTCCTGAAGATATCAGAAACAAATCTGAAAAAATATCCTTTACAAACCTCCTGTACCAACTAATTACAGCTTTTAAAACATTTGAATTCATTTGAAGAAAAAAGCAAAATTCTAAAAAGGGAGAGAAAAAGAGGGACTACTGTCCTTTGCAGGGTCTGTGAAAAGTCTAGGTCCAGTTTTGATTTATGTGGAGTATAGAATGTTAATGGCAACTGCTGTTTAAATGCTACACGGCAACATGTTGAACTGCTCAGAAGTGCCTTAATAAAATATGGAATATTTTCAAGTCGATACATATCTGCAAAAAAATGCAAGAAGGATTATTGTGCTTGGAGGGTAAAATGAATAATGACATGTTAGATCCAGGAATGTGTGAGAAAAAAAGCCTTGAAAGGCAGAATGGTTTCTTTTCATCTTGCTGGAAGCGGTTCCATTAGGATTATAAAACAGTAAGAAAGGTATTCAGATTTTGTTGTATTGTGGGTTTTTGTACATATTCATTAATCTTTATGTAAGTACGTACAAAGAGGTGGAACTAAAGCAGACTTTCTTGCATTCTAGTTGCTGTGTTTCACCAGCTGCACACTCATTTAGCAGTATTACCCTGGTAATGATTATTTTAATGAAATCGCAGTCTAAATTGGTGGTATCAGGAAGCAATCCAGAAACAGACAAGTGATTTAGTACCAAATTAGCAGAGAGGGAAGAACTGAGAAGTATACTTGCATGGCTCTTCAGATTTGTATGTTCTGCACAAATAATCAGACTGAAGTACAAACAATACATAATCTTTCTCATCTGTCTTCTCTGGTACTTTCTGCACCAGGAGAATACTGAGTCCTAAAACTTTTGAAGTGTGAGGGGAAATGGAACTTCAGGCTGCCGGCATCAAATTGGCTTGAAAACCAGCTAGGCAGAGCAGGCAACCTTTTCAAACTGTCACAAATGAGCAAGGAGAATATATAGTACCATTTTCAGCTGAAGTATTTTCACTAGCTTGCTTGCTCTAGAATGTTTCTTCTGAAATAATTAGGCTGAGACTTTGCATGAGTTCAGTCAACATTAATATTTTCTATCATAAAATTTACTTTGGAGTTTTCAGCATAAAGTAAGAAGTAAAAAATTAAAATTGTTCACATACATTGTTGTCCACAGACAATTGTCCCCGTATGTTAATAAATAATCAGCCAGACTGTTCCTGAGATATGTTACATGGCAATGATATTCAGCTAGATCTCAACTAATTTTACATAACTCAGAGGACTAATTTAGGATTATGGACCATCTGCCAATATTCTGTATATAATTAACCAAGATGAATAAGAAGCTTCAGCAGACAATTCAGATCTTAGCAGACCTGAGTTTCTTTGGGAGGTTTGTCTTTGACTCTAACAATTGCAGTGGAACATGTAGGGCAACCATGCCCCCTAACTTGGCCACCCTGTTACCTGAAATTAATTTAGGTTAATTTATATTAATATGAACTGGAATTGGTTCTCATATTGACAAAATCAAAGTAGACTTAATGTGCCACTGTATGCTTGCCACAGAGTTCATAACTTGTTCATAACACTATTATCCTGATATCCTAGTTATCTGAGGGAATTATTAAATCTTTACCTTTTGCAAAAAAAATACTTCAAAGAAGGTGCACTATAATAGGCTAATTTTGATCCAATTTGAATCTTGGTTTTCCAGTCGTGCATGTGTTGGACAACAGACTAGATGACTGGTCTCTCTTGTTGAACTTGGAGCCAAGAGTGACAGAAGTGATAGAAGGCTATTTATCTAGAAGGGTGTTTAATCATATTTCTACTGCTTATTCAGCAAGAGGTAGTCTTGAGTAGGATTATACTGCCACATTTACTTGAATCTACTTCTATATTAATCTTAAAACTAAGAGAGCTGCCCAACTTTCATTCCTTGACAGGAATGGCTGAAAATTTCCTTGCTATGTTATGTCATCAATGGGTCAGTCAGCACCATGCCAAAGCAGAACTGAGAGCTACACAAAATTACTACTGCGTTAAATATGTATTTTGATGTTAAATACGTGTTATGATTGCTGCTGAAGCAAACTTAGAAAAGCAGTAGGAAATTTAAGTAAGAGATGTGCAATCACTGTATTGTTTTGATAGTAGATCAACAATAACAGAAAGTCTTCACCTCCTTCACTATCTCAAGTTGATAATGCTTTCAGCAGGATATGTACACTGCTTTTTGGTTCTGAGTAGTTTGATGCTTGTTTAGCATGGTTATTTAGGTATAAGTGGGGCAGAGGAGTGTGTATTTATACTGGAGAACACATATTGGAATAGGTGTTATATTTTACTGTCTATGCAAGTAGTGGAAGATGTATGAATAGCATTTGAATCCATTTTTCCTGTCTTCTTGCACTGCTTTATGTGTCGTTTGTATTTCTTTCCCCCAGAGTTTATCTGTAAAGAGTAAAGGAACTAGTTTCTTATCCTAATGTTCTTTGACCTGTAGAATTCATACATCTTGTGTATTTAGGATTTTGAGGTGCTCAGCGCCCAAAGCATGTGTGCCTATCGGTATGTGAGTGCTAGAACACTTGAGTCAAATAACCCTCGCAAACATTTTGGCATTCAGGTTAGATAGGGCTAGATATGATAAGGATAATCTTAAATAATTTACAGATGCTACCTTGGAGCCTGGCTGAACTTAGGGTGGATATTTTTTCTGTTTTCATGATCAAGGTGTTGTGACAACTGCCAGCCAAGGTCAGAGAGGAGGCAAAAAGTTTCTGGTGTTTCTTTGATTGAGCTTCATTTATAATTATTATTTTAAAAGGTCTGAGATTGAAAATTAGAAACCTGGACTAGAGTTCATCTGTGTGGAGTCTTTAAATATAAATACAGATGAAGGCATAGCTCTTGAGAGTTTTTAAGTAATCACAGTACTTTTTGCAAATGGAGGTTCTGCCTTTCAGTCAGTGTATTATACAACTGTTTGAATTTAATCAGTGCAATCCAAACATTGTGATGTGACAGATATTTTATTTCTGCCTGACTCATTAGTCTTTGATTGCTTGGCTGTTTGTAGGAAACAAAGAATTTCTCCAACCATAAATTCTTGTGATTATGAATAATTACTTTCTTATATTTGGTGATTGATGAGTTCATTGATAGTTTGAAATAATGAGCTTAAGAGTATTGAATAATGAGCTTCTGATAAGGTGCAAAAGCAGTCTGGGGCTGGGTAAAAAGAAACCACCACCTTCTCCCTTACTACAGAGCTCTAAGTGTGATATTCCAGTTGTTAAACTAATTTTAACTACAACTCAGTGATGAATGTTTTAGAGCGATCCTAAATGTACAAAAAGGTACAAAAGGTCTGAAAGATGATCTGGTAATCTGAAGTGTTTTTAAATGGTGTTTGGATAGGATACCAGTTTGGATGGTAAAGGCAACATCAGTTGAAAGAACTTTTATCTTTCAGATTGCTGTGTCTTACTAAGGGTTTATAAGCAAAGGTCTGCAAATCTCAACATGCATTGTATTTTTTTCCCCCAGGACTGAAAGTGACTGGATGTCTATTCATTTCACAGTTTCAAAGATTCTAAAGCTGGATGTTTGGTCATGAAAATCTTTTGTAATTCAGGCAATAGACACATGGTTTCATATCGTTACTCAGTACATTACAGTCTCACAATTCTTGATAGAAATAGAACCTTCCTTTGTCTGTGTGCTCGGTACTATCTTATTTCAATCTTCTGGAGAAATGAACTTCCACATAATTTCATAGTTTTCATACTTAATTTCAAGTTTTCATCCTCTCTTTCAGTCTTACAGTCGTACTATGCCTTTGTTTCTGAAGAACTGACTGGTGTCAGAGGTTACAGTTTAATTCTGTAACAGATGTCTAAACCTGCTTTTGATGAGCTCTGTAGTGTGAACTTACAATGAAGATGGATGATCTAACCTGTTTTCCAGTCTTTGAGTTACTAGTGAGATGTTAGCCTTCTCTGATGTTGCGTTCCAGAGAGGAACTGGTGACCAGCACGAGGCACAATGAGACAAGTCTCTGCTTGTTTAAAGCAAAAAATCCATTTATTGGGGTGACACCAATACAGGAACAAACTCAGCTTAATCCAGAGACAGAGAACCTTGAATGGTGGTGGGGTGGTGGGGTTTATAGAGGAAGGGTGGAGTTTTACCTTTCCCAGGCTTAAAAGATACCTCCCCCAAGGCAGAGGGGTGGGGTCCACTCTTCCTGTGACTCAAAGCCATGGCTCTTACTTTAACAATAACCAAATCTTTGCTCCCCTGGACATGGGCACCCCACACTCTATCATCTATCTTAAATGAACAAAAAGGTTGCATTCAGCATTTCAGCAGAAAACATAAACATGGATTCAGAAGAACTGTCATTGGTGGCCCCAAACAATGGATTACCTGAACACCCTGCCTCAGAAATATAGTGCATGGATTTTAATATAAATAGTTATTTATGATGGCATATTTGTGTACATCAATTGATGCACAACACAGGGCAAAAACGAGTTCCTGCAGGATCAGACTGATTAGACTGTAATTTGTTACTAAGTCTGACAGTTAATTCATTAATGTGCTTGTGGTGGTAGTATGACAACATTTTCATAGCAGTTATGCAGTTGTGAGTTACTTGAGCAGCATATAGGCTAAAACATCTAATCCTAATGCATCAATATAGCTCCTTCTGTCAACTGAACACAAAAATTTGTTAGAGTAATATGTAGTGTAGTTGTCCAGGCGTAATTTCAGTGAAATGATTCTAAGTAATAGTTCCTTATATCCATCCTAGGTTTTACTGAAGCCTCTATTAGTCATCCACTCAGGTTTGGGGAGAGAGGTATGTGACCTTAAGAGCCCTTCAAGCCTCCAATTACCTTTGTCAGCTTTTGTAGCACTCTGGTTCACTCCCAGTTCCCTGGAACTTGTCCAGTTTTTCAGGGTTTATTAAAAATAAATATGAATAACCCAGGGATATTTTCTTCAGGCCACAAGTTTACGTGGATCTTTCCATTTCTTAATTCAAGCATCTGTGAGGATCAGCCCTCTGCTAAAAGTATGGAAAATGTGTTTTTGAGAATGGTTTAGTTACTCATTTAAACTTTCTGCCCAGGATATATAAGGACAAAGGCAAGAGCTGCTCCACAGGGAGAGGAAGCTCACTCTCATCTCATGAGAGGCCAGAGTGTCTGGGAGGCACTTGCATCCACACCCTTCCTTGTAATGCTGTGCTTAGAATAATGTCTTAATAATTATTGTAAGAAATAATAATATAAGTAACGTTGACTATGCTGCTGAAATAGCAAGAAATATAAGGCTTAGAAAGTCTAATAGTCAGGAGGAGAGAAGGGGCTAAAAAGGAAGCAAATAATTGTTGTTAATGAATGTCATACAGTCTTTCTCAGGTCTTAAAAGAACATCTAATTGTAAAAAACAAACAAAAATGAAATACCATTTGTCCCAAATGAGAATGAACTTGTAGACCCATCCCAGCACTTCAGCTGGCCCTTCAGAGCTGCAGTAGGGCACACAAAGATTTCTACACAGCATTAAGGAACAAAGCCACCTTCAGAACAGCTTCATTTTCTTTAAGGCCTTTGAAAACTCAAGTACTATGCAGCAAGGCATTTTATACTGATTAATGCAAAACCAGAAACAGCTAAACTGCACTTGCATCCTGAGGTTGGTTGTATGCTGACCCTGAGGAAGAAGACTGAGTCAGACTTAATCATAGCACAGCAACAACAGGGTGGAGAAAGGTGGCTCACAAGCCACTCGGATCAAGTAGGTAATGAAACTATTTATGGTTAGGGATAACCATAAATATTCAGGATGTCCGAAACCCAGACCCTTAAAAGTTATCTGGAAAACGTGTGTATTTACATAAAGTCCAAATTATGTTGTCAAAACCAAATTGAAAGTATACAAACTTCCATGGACTCAAATTGCTGTCTTCAGAGAATCAGAGGGAAGCTTCAAGGTGTACTTGGTTTGCACAGCCTGGTTTTAGGTATCAGGGGGACACAATGGTGGCTTCTGTAAGAAGCAAATAGAAGCTTCCCCCATGTCAGGCAGAGCCAATCCCTGATAGCTCTAAAGATGGATGTGCTCCTGGTCAAGGCTGAGCGAATTGGAAATGGTGGTAACACCTCTCTAATAACAGATTTAAGAAGAAAACAAAGGTTGTGGCACAGATTTAATTCCAGACAGAGAAGATGAGGAAGTGAAAACATGTGATGGAAAAATAACATGGAGACACCAAGGTCAGGGGAAAAGAGGGGCAGGAGGTGCCCCAGGTGCCAGAGATGGGATTCCCCTGCAGCCCCTGGTGCAGCCCATGGCGAGGCAGCTGTGCCTGCAGCCCCTGGAAGCACAGGGATCCCACAGGGATGCAGAGATCCACCCCCAGCCTGGGGAGGAGACCCACAGAGGAGCAGATGGTGCCTGGGAGGAGGCTGTCATCCAGTGGGAGAACCATGGAGAGATAGGCCCTGCTCACAGGCTGGAAGAGCCTGTCCTTGGAGGACTGTACCCAATGGAAGACTGACCCATGTGGCAGCAGTTCGTGCGAGAATGTTGCCCATGGGATGGACTCATGTTGCAGCTGTTCATGAGCTGTTGCTCATGAGATGGACATACATTGGAAAAGTTTATGGAAAACTGTCTCCTGTGGGAGGGACCCCCTGGTGCAGCAGGGAAAGGGCTCCTCTCCCTGAGCAGTGGGACAAACCTATGGGTGACCATAACGCTCATTCCCTGTCTCCTCTTGCCACTGGGGCAGGAGGTAGAGCTGGGAATGGGGATGGAAAGTGTCTTTAACGGCTTATTTTACTTCTCATTATCCTGCTCTTATTTTGCTAGCAATAAATTCCCTTTATAACTCTAAGCTGAGCCTGTTTTTCCCATGATGCTATTTGATAAGCAATCATGAAACAGTCATTAAATTTTCTCTCCTCTGTCTGGCTGCAGAGGAGAGGGTGAGTGGCTTTTGTGGGTGCATGGCATCCAGCCAGAATCAATCCATGACACGTGGTCATTAACCAAAGTAACTGTGCTAGCACGTGGAAGTGACCAAAAGTTTCCAGCTTGTTTCACTAACCCTGAAAACTCCACACCTTTCGGGAAAACTACATTTCCGTAATGCATCAAAAATGCATCATCTAAAGTCCTGCATCATCTAAATCATCTAACGCATTATCTAAATCATCTAAATGCATCGTCTAATGCATCATCTAAATTCCGGCATCAAATTCTGTCCTGGAGTGGATAACCCATTATGTTGCCAATGATATAACTTACATTACAGGAAGATGTGGCGAAGCATGAAGTCATCAAGAATTGGAGACTCCTTTTTACCTTTTATTTTCTAGTTGAGATTTCTCATCCTTTGTAATGAGAAATATTATTTCTGGTTTGTGTGGGTGCAGGCTCTAGGTGTTCCTACCAAGCTGTTATCCACAACAGGGAGCTCCACAAGACTCTCTGTTTCACTGCACCCTATCCGTAAATCTCAGAATGAGAACTGTGAGAACTGTGAGACCACATGAGAATGTGCTTGACCTCTGCTCCTCTTCCAATGATGGGGCTCAAAGCTCTGTCCAGCCTGGTCTTGAACAATTCTGGGGATGGGGCATCCACAGCTTCTCTGGGCAACCTGTTCCACTGCCTCACCACCCTCACAGTAAAGAATTTCTTCTTATTATCTAAACCTGCTCTCTTTCAGTTTACTTCTCCTGCTTTACTTATCCTCCACTTCTTTATAAGGTGCTATATTTTTATTCAAAATTTTCAGCTGTTTTTCTAGCATTGCTAGCAAGACACTTCTTGTTTTTTTTTATTTTATGGGGGTTTTGTTGTTTGTTTTGAGGGAGCTGGGTTTGGTTTTTTTTGTTGTGGTTTGGGGTTGTTTAAGTTGAAAAACACTATTTCAGTCTTCTGGAATTGTCATTTTAATACAGATGTTATTAAAACAAAACATCTGCACGTTACAGTTACTGCATGTTTTTGAGTTCTTGTCCAGACTACAAGATAGGTATCCAGTGTAAATAATTTCTAACATTTATCCTAAAATATAAATCTGAACAGAGTTGAATACAAAGCTCTGTTTTATGAGTGTACACTACAGGAACAATTACAGTAATGAAATCATTTCTTTCCTGTTTTGGACAAGCATTATGTACTTATGGACAACTTGGCAGGAGCTGGCATCTGTATTACTCTGAGAAAGGAATGTAGGCAAATAAATAAATATAAAATCAGGTCATTATATTTTTTAGGAATACAAAGATGTCTTTCTTTCAAAAACAGATTATTTTTTAATCCATCAACTTTTCTTTGGATATCAAAAGGAATAATCCACAATAATTGTGATTGAAAATCTTATTTACTTTTTTATTTTTGAGCCCTCCTCTCTTTAGATATATAGAATTTTGTGTATTACTGACTGTTCTTAGTTCAGTGAAACTGAATGAAAAATAACTACAATTACTAGAAAAATCTTTGCATTTTTCATTTAACTTATTTTTTCAGTTGAGTTTTTTCCAAAACTCAAATTTTAGTTCTGCAATAAATTTGCAGAGGGTACATTTTGAAATATAATCAACGGGGGAGAAGAAAAAAAAAAAACCCAAACAAACCCACATTTGTTTTAAATACACTTTGGATTGAAGAGGTCATTCAACTGTAGCTATTAAATGAAATCTGTGTCTGTGTTTAATTTAGTTTCACTGGCATTTATCAAGTACTTGATATAGTTGTACAGCATCTAACTTTGTACTTGGGAAACACCAAGTCTACTTGAAATAATTAAAGTCTATTTAAAAAATGGGATTTTGTGATACAATTTGATTGGGAGGAATATATTACAGTACACTCAGCCCCTGTTACCAAACAAACTGAAATGCTTTTATCAAGTGCTCTTCTTCACTGAGTTCCCATGGAATCACTGTGTTCAAAAGGAGGAAGAAAGGTAGTAAACATCTCTAAACATAGTCCTGTGTTCTCTATATGGTGTTTTCAAGAGCTTATGGAATTCCATGCTATACTGAAGACTGGAGAGTCCTCACACATGTGCTCATAATCTTTCAGCTTCTTCTGTGAGCATTGAAGTGTTATTAGTGTTTGATTATGTATAGCTTCAGTTTTAGAAGATGTTGCATCTGTAGATGAAACAGAAAAAGCATTTTTGCACATAATATGAGTGGATGTTGCATTTGAATGAATAAAGTAGATGGTTATTCTGCAGCCAGGTGAATCAAATATATCCCTCAACAGCTGGTGATGAGACATGAAGATCCATTAAGAATTAATTTTTTTGTCTATCACAGACAGTTTCTGTTTAGTATTAAAGTCCCCTGTTTAATGTTGGTTAAATTACTCTTCAATTCACTATCTTTGTCAAGATAAAATTTGAATGTGAGAATTAAAATGACACACCTTTTGGGATATTTAAATCCTAAAAAAATAGTCCAAGCTTCTGACTACAACTATATTCTTACTTACTGTCCTTGAAGACTGGATTTGTGTAAATTATTTTAACTTCTTTTGTTGTGGTGATTATGCCCTCATGGAAACAATTTATGAATTTGTGTTGGCTCTTCAAATAGATTTGGCTGAAATACTCTTTGAAAAGAGTAGACAGACACCTTAGAAGAGATGAATCATGCCATTTCAGTGCTTCAATACATGTTTAGGCTTTTCATTTTGAAAGAATGTTTTGAAACCAAACAAAATTTTAAAGGCTTTTAGAAATTACTAAGTAACTGAAGAATAAAGTGAATAATCTTACTGACTGAAAGTAGGGAAAAAATGTTGGTATTTTCCAATTTAATTTCACTTACTATTGGAATTTCCATTTGGAGTCAACTAGAGATGCTTTTTCATCATCTTGCTTTGGTTTGGCTGTTTGCATAAGCCCATCATTTACATAGTGCTGGGTTGTTGGGTCTTATCACCAGTTTCTGGCATATGGCCATTGGAAGCTTTCTTGTTTATAAACTCTGTCTTGAAAATGGCTTAGTCTTTTTTCAGTTCTTATTCCCACTGAGTGTTTTCAACTTTGATTAGAAGTCTCATTTTCAGCCTTAATTTTCATAGGTAGTTCTTGATCACAGTTTGTATAACATGTGGTAGGATTGAATACTGGTTAAATACCTCTTCTGCATGATTATCTCACTCAGGCTTAAAAAAACCCCCAAACCTAAAAGGCTTCCAGCTGTTGCTTTGATGGGTCAAACAAGCCAACCTCTTTCAGTTTAATCTTATGTTGAATCCACTTCCACAACTTTTTCATTCAGTTGGGTTTTCTTGCTTCAGATTAATTTATCTTTCTTGAACAGTGGCCAAAGCAGTACACATTATACAGGATGTGGTTTCCAGACAGTGCTGCTAATAATGCCTTGTCTATATTGGAAATATTTCATCTATTAAAACTCAAGGTCATATTTGACATTTTTTCCACAGCAACCTGACACTGATGGTTTTTAGCCATTGTTGATCCACCCATATGCCTCTTTTTTCTCCTCTTCTATTTCAGTTGAATAGCCTGAGCTTAAAGCCAAAATTATTAATAGGATGTAGTCTCCTGGAACTTGTAGCTAGCTCCTGCTCAGTGTCTGGATATTTCTGAATTGGTACTGCCATATGTCTTCTCTTTGGGAAATTGCTACTTTCAGAACTCTAAAAGAAACCTCTGCATTTACAGCTTTCATCTGTCTAATTCCAGACAGCTTTCATGTATTTCCTATCTCCATTATTTTCTTAGTATATGTTCCTCCCAGATGTGTTCTGGATACTTGCAAAATACTGAAATCCTTTGCCCTCCTCCCTTTCCAAAGCGATATAACTTGACTGTCCTCTCGACATGACTGGTATTATTAAATGTCTATATGCAACCATATATTCAATTCAGGTGCCACTTCTCTTGGGTTTTTTTGTGAAGGTGGCCAAAAGGTGCTATTTCTACCACAACAAGAGTGTCAAGCTTTGCAATACCTTCCAGATGTCATAGTTTATGGATAAATTTGTAATTTCCTACTAGTCATGAATCTTTTACCTTCTGTTCTTAAAAAAAAATAAAATTGGAAAGCATGTCAAATAAGCCTTTGGCTCATTTTAAATTGTTCAGTTTTGAGCTACTTATGTCACTTGTTGTAAATGTTCTTTGTTGTCCTAGTTTTGTCTGAGTCTGATAAAGTATTTCTGTAGTGATGTCTCAAGACCCCTCATCATCTAAGATACAAATTCCAAAAGTTTTAAATCTTTAGCCTTATTAAATCCTACATCCATACTCTGTGTTCTCACCCATTTCAAGTCTCTTCTCAGTTCAGAACAAATTTTCTCACTCATCTTTTTCTTATATTTTCCACTTCTGTCAGAAAGCACTTTAAAATCTTCCAAATTACACATTTCAGTTACAGTGTCTTAATGTACTCCTTCACAAGCTGTGTGACATGGAACAAAATCTTGAGCCCAGTACCTTAGTGAATACACTGTTCATTTCCTGGTTATTTTTAACATCTATGCACAACGTAAGTGTACTTGTTTTTTATTATAAAACGTTGATGATAAGATTGGATACATTTTAGGGTTAATTTGCACAGGACTGAATGCCACCAGTGAGTGGTACTCCAGGTGTGTGCAGCTTAAACTCGGTGGTGCTGCTGCTCTGACAGGAAGGGGGAAGAGCAGGAAAGCAATTTCTCAGCTCCGTGTCTTGCTATCAACATCTGCTGTGAAAGCCCATCCATTCCTCACCAAAGATTTAAGTCCAGAGTCCAGTTTTAGATTTCTTTCTCCTTTACATCATGTTGGTTATTGATTAAAGCCAACTAGCATTTAAACTCTTAATGTAAATGCCTTCATTTCAAATTTAAGGCAGTAAAGCAAGTGAGTAAAATGAGTAAAATTAAAGACAGTAGACAGATGCAATATTCATCAGTAGCTCAAGTTCTGAATTCTGTGCCACACTTCCAAAAATAGTGCCTCTCAGAAGTATCCCTAATAAACACAGTATCCCCAAAAGTGTTTAACTCTGGGCACACAACCTCTGCCATGGAGGAGGGTAAACAATCCCTCTACCTGTATGTTTTCATCTGTTGAATACTAATATTTCAGTGTATTCTGTGGACATGGCAAAATCACTCTAGGTTCAGTAATTGGTTTCCATAGAAGTTTGGTTACTGCACAACAGAAAACAGATAAAAATAGTACTTTAAAATTACAGAGGTAATTCACCAGCTGTGTCCTCCTTCTGTTTAAAATCTGTTTAGTTTTGGTTACGTCTTACAGACCAATGTTTTGAGGATAGGGGATACCACTGCAGCGTGCATTATATTCACACTCCACCAAGAAGAATGTATTCCCTCAGGCTTCCTGAGGGAAGGTTTGATTTTGAAAGAGTGAATCATTGCTGACCTCTTCTGAGCTGCAGAGAGATAGTCAAATCGTTTTATGAAATGCAAGTGTGAGTATAGGCATATGAAAATCAGATTTCTTTTTTCTCATTACTGGTTTCCCTCTCTGTAGAGGTAAAGCTTGAGGGTTTCATTTTGCTTAGCATGCTTCTTTTAGGAGTACTGTTCGCCTCAGCAGGGAGGATGCCTCTGCTAGGGGTCAGGAAAGAAACTGTGAGCTGTGTAGACCCATCAAGATACTTTTTAATGTCTGCTTATCCATTCTCCCATGCTGGCCTATTCTGCTCTATGCCCCTGAGCTAGACCTGCCTCTTCATTTATCCATGCTGAACAGCCTGTTCTCCTTTGGGATAACCCATCTCATCCACTTCTGTATCCCTTCTGTTGGACCTGAAGCATAGTTGCACAGAGCATGTCTGTGTTAACATTTTAGTTCAGTTGTTTTTAAGGGAATGTCCACACTTTCCCCACTGGCTGTTGTTTGGTTTGTACCATGAGCAGTACTGCAGCACCTTCAATGGTTTTCTCTGGAGTGGAACTGGAAAGATGTGTCCCAGGTGTTTCACCTAGTGTACTCCAGCCACTAAGACCTGGAATTCAGTCTCCAGAACCAAGCTTGGCTTGGGCTCAAACTGTCACATTCCTGTGTTGTCCTGAATACCAGCTGATTTGTTATTGCAGGAGTGTTTGCCTGCTCTGTAGGTCAGCATGGGTGTGGCTTAGCAGGTGTGTCTGGTAAGGAAGCTGAGGAAAGGTGCATCAATGTTTGTCAGAAAGAAACAGTGCCTTTCTGTGTGCATGAGGAATGGCACAGAAAAGAAGTCCTCATTGCACATATGAGTTATAAAATAATAGTTCTGTGAATTGCATGGTCTGTGGCTAAACAGTGGAGAGGCAAGGTAAATTAATGAAATTTTGACTTAAACTNGAGAGGCAAGGTAAATTAATGAAATTTTGACTTAAACCATATTCTGTCCTACAGTCATCCTATTTTTATTCACATCTTTGACAGGATTTTTTTCATTTTTTAAATTATCACATCAGATTTATTATTCCATAAAGAATATCCATAACGGGATAATCAAATATCTGTGTATTAAGTCAGTTATTAAAGGTATGAGTTTAGCCCAAAGCAGCTCTGAAGGGCAGTTTAAAATTAAAGTGAGGGAATGTATACAGTGTGCAATATTTTGTGGCTCTCTCAAGTCAGATACAGGATTGGCATTAATACAATTTTCACTTCTTAGGAAAGAAAATAGTTTAAGATACAAATACTAAATTAGTCAAAAATATGAGCTACATGTGGGTAATCACCTCTGTTTTGTCATTGTACTACTTTTGGAGATTGTTTTGATTTGATATCCTTAACTGCTATTCTTGCATTGCTAGTTTTTTAATTGGTATTTACTTTACACATAATTACACAATAATAAATATCTTGGTTTGTTGCTGAAAGATTGTTGAGTGGTTATGTAAATTCTGTCTGGATTTTTAATTTGGTGAATCCAAAAATAGGACTGTGGGTCTCATCCTGTATTGTAGGGAGCTTGAATAGAAATACTTTCATGGAAGTCAGTGGGAGATGAGCATCCACTGCCTGATACTATTGGTTCATCACCTGGATGAAAGTTATTAGAAATATCCTCAAAGCTAGCTTCAGCTAAACATTAATAAATAAGTACAAATTTGTGTTGTTCTATTAGTGAGCAACCTGAATTATGCCATTTTGCAGGCATATTTTTTTTCTGAGTTCACTGCCAATTAGGCTGTCAATACTAGCATGACTGCAAATAGGCACACACTTTATTGTAGAACAGTAGGGGACTGTTATGTATTAGCATAAATGAACAGTATATTGATTTTCCCACCACACTGCCCCCTGAATACGCTGCTTGCTTTCTGAATCCATCTACACAGCCAGATTCTTTAAAGTGTGTGCTCTTTTGTGGCAATAAAAAATAAGCTTAATGCTTAACCACACTGGAGAGGTGTTGGCCTTGAAGGGATGGGGTGTTATGAATGCTATCACCACAGACACCTGCAACAAACAGTGTGGGAGTCACAATTATGGGTTCAAGAACCTATTTTGCTCCCACACACGCTCATCTCTTGTCATACTCTCTTTCAACAGTTTGAAAATTTCAAATGTTTCTCAGAATATCCTTCTGCTAAGGAGATTAATACAAATATGAGCAGCAACCCATATCTGTTATCCACATTTGTTCACAGCCCAATTTAAGGTATAGATTTATATGCTGACCAACATATGGGAGTTAAGGCTGTGAAGGAGACTTTACTGCAAAGAATGCAATGGACTGCCTCTGAACCCAGAGCCTTTTGAATCAAATATCTTAATAAAAACACTTTACATTTACTTCAGATTGGTTTCATTCAGAAGAATTGGAGAAGTGCTGGAAAGGGTGTCTATTTTAACTGAACACAAAATTTGCCCCTTTATGGATTCCCTATGTCATTCATGTGTTACTGCCTTCTTCAGGAAGTGGTGTAATTTATGTTATGTACTATAATTTATATTTAGGATTTAGGACCATTTGGTATATCTCCTCTTCTCTTAAGCTGCATGTATTTTCAGTAGTTCAAATAATGGATCTTCAGAATTTTTTATGTGAGTAATGTTATTTTTCCTAGGCTATGTGGTTTCAGTTTACGTGGCTAAAGTCTTCTGTAATTGTAATTAAAACAGAAATACCTTCTTGTGGTCCAGTCAAATTAAAACAAAATGCCTTCTTATGGAAAATGTTTGATATCCTTAGTCACAATCAGTAATTGTTGCTGCAATTAGTAATTAAAAGAAAATTTTTCTGCATTCCGCTGCCTCGGGCACCTAACCTCTTTTGAGCAATAACTTGAAGAGGCAATGCAGGCTTGAATTTTCTCATGCCTTAGCTACAAATGAGCCATTAGCATTCAGCAGCTGATAATTTGGCCCTGATAATTTGCGGTTTTCTTAAAGACCACGTGCCAATTAAGCAAGAGGAACCTCAGAGTTGTCAATGGTGCAGTGATGATGTAGCAAGTGGTTTTAGTCATCAGCTTTCCTGGGAAATAATAGGTGTCTTGAAGAACATAGTCTGACAAATCTGTACTTTGTGGGATCATGTGCAAAGGAATAAGCCAGAAATTGAAAGTCAGTGGATGAACCAGAAGTAAATCTTGTTAGCTTCATATGAGTCTCGTCATAAGCTTCAGTCAGCCTAATGCCTGCAGTGAACACAAGCCTGCAGTGTGTGCTTAAGATAATGAGAGCCATAACTTGCTCAAACTTGTGGTCTCATCGCTAATCTGTGTCAGTAGTGCTTGAGAATCAGAGTACAAGAGGTATCACAATCAGGAGTAGTTGTCATCTCTTAGAAGCCATTCAAAACCAGTAACCATGTCTGCACTGTCAGTGAAATGCTTTATCCTCTTTATGTACTCAGACTGTAAGAGGAGATCCCTTCATTTTTTGTGTTTGTTTTTCTCACCCCTTTTTCTGTCTTTCTCTGTTTTTACTGACATAAGGATCTGGAAGCAGGACAATTTAGCAGCTCTTGTAGAGGTAGAAGAGTGAAGAGGAGCAGCTGCTAATTTGATTGAAACGAGAATGCGGCCAAAGACCTGAGGAAATAATTGCAGCAATTCTGTGAGGCTTCATGCACGTCTTTACATCACAGAAAAAAACATGCATGGGGCAGTTGAAACCATTCTGAGTTTGAGTTAATGTAACCAACTGAAATGTCTGAAATGTTCCACTTAAAATACCAACATTATTTTTTAAAAAAAAAGAGGAAACTCGAGGATATCTCTAGCTTAGTGATTTTTTAATTTGTTTTTTTTAGGGCTATGACATAATATTGGAATACATAGTAATCAGAAATTAATGGAGAGTTGTCAGGTGATTGTACTGTTTTAAAGATATTAAAAATCTGTGTTCAGCTTCAGAAGAAAACAGAAGGAGCAGAAAGATGAAAATTTACTTACAGTTCTGAATCTTGTAACATTTCAGATAAAGTGAACTTTGCATAACTTCAGCTCTGAGTTGAGCTCCCTCACTGTGTCTGTGACAAAAGTTGCCAGTTCATTCAGAAACTCACAGATTGATTTGATGTTGCATAAATGTGCTGCCCTCTTTGACTGCAAACAGTAGGAGAATTGATAATCTTCATTGTAAGAACCTCTGAGACACTTTTCATCCAGACCATTCATTTCCTCAATGAGTGTCACAGCCTGGTAGCAGAAACCACTGCAATACCTGGTGAGCTGATGCATGGAGAGAGGGATGAAGAGTGGTAAAGGGAGAGCTTTTATCCATCTATTCCCCCCTAACTCACTTCTTCAGGACAGATGTATTTTAAAACATGCTTCTGGAGGAATTAACACAAGGAAATATCTGTATCCTTGTATTTCCATTATTAGACAATGTAACTAATCTTAAGATCAATGAAAACAAAGTGAATTTCTGCTAAATTGTTTCCTTATGACAGAAAATTATATTTTTGATTAAAGGTTTTGGAGTTGGTAGCTTGGTTTTGGTTTTGGTTTAAAAAATGCTAAATTTCCATGAAAAGTTTTGAGTTTCCATCAAAAACAAAAGTTCCTCAAACCTTTTTACTTGGGTGCTCTACCATATCATTTCCTGGAATTTATAGAGCTGTTTATTTGTGGTCTCATTCTCTAGTCAACACATGTTTATTTTATCTCCTGTTCTAAGTTTACAAAAACGTGGTCCATGAGAATGTATTATGTCCTTGAGGAATCTGGCTTAAAAAGGGGAATGGAAATGGAAGGTATAGGAGTGACACTAAATGAGCCCTGGGAGGAAAGTGGTGACCAACTTCTGATTAACCACAGTCATGCTACACAGGGTTTAGTTCTGCCCTGGACAGTGAGTTTATGAAAAAATGATTAAAGGACAGAGATCTATCATAAAACATGGATGACAACTGAATGCTTTAGATCCATGTCGCCAGCTAGAGAAACAGAGTAAAACAGCATCAAACTGCTATTCCTGGGAAAAAGAAGGCAGACAGAACCCCATTCCTTTGGTGGGATATTCCCTGTTTGACTCGAACCCTATCTGAATACTTTTAACATACTGCCATTGTAATTGAAATGATAGAAAAAAGTTTAATTTCATTTGGACCATATTCTGGGCTTTTTTGACAATGTGAGATGCTCCATTATAATATTTTAATGTTTTCTCTTTAGGGAAAAATCAAGCCCATCTCTCTGTGTCCCAATGGACTGCCTCAAGGAACAGTCCCTCATCATTTTTAAGTACTAATAGCAGTATAAATAGAAAATATTCAGTCTTTCCACCATGAATTCATTTATAAAGAGAAATATGGCACCCGTTTGGAAAGACTGGAAAAAGAAGAACTCTCTGAAGCTTAATTTAAATAAAATTAAACCGGATATAAAAAGCCTTAAGGCCTTGTGTTTCTTTTTGGTACCCTTTGATACTCATTTCATTTTCCTTTCTGAATGGAAAGAAAGTAGAATATAAAACTGTGATCTCTATGGCTATTGCAGCCTTGCAAAATCAGGATTTCAAGGATTCCAAACAGAACTGGATCAAGACAATTTGCTCAATATTCAAATGTAACAACAGGAAAATATATAGCTAAATTAAAAAAACATTAACAGACAAAGCCTTTGCAGCATCAAAACATATTTGGGGCTCAGGTAAGGAGCAGTAATGGTACTTGGATGTTTTGACAGTTACTTGAAAAACTGCTGAAGTAAAATCTCTCATTAAAATTTCTGCTCATACAATTGACAATTTATTGTGAATACAGCATCTAACCATTCCAATCAAAAGTTAGTATATACTTTCAAAGGTTACATTTAAGATTGGTGTCTAGTCTCATTCTTTGATTATAGGGAATACCATCAGTAAATCACATGTGGAAATACTGCTAAATGGAGGCATAAGTGTATAAACTTTTCTATGGTATCTTTTTAGGGTTCATTTTTAATGCTTAGCCACAGGCATCTGGTGCTGTTAGAGACTATCCTGGTCTTCTCCATACCAACATCTGTGGCCTCTGGAGAATGCAGGTTGCCTCCTGATTGTCTTCTGCCAGCCCTGTGCATCTCCAGTGGCAATGGATGTCAGTGTTAAGGCAAGTGAGCTGAGTTCCCATGCATTTGGCCTGATTTACTACTGTTTGTGCTTTCTGTGCCTTTTATATGCCTAGCAATAAATATGCTTTAGTAATTAAATCTGATAGGAAAATAATGTATGCACAGGTTTGGAGCACTTCAAACCTGTCAGTAGGTCTGGGTCACACATGTCATCTTGTGAAACTGAAACTGCACGAGCAGAGTTATACTGTCGTTTGTTCCTACTGTGTTTGGCCAGCATGATGCCCACAGAGATTTTCTGCCAATGTCCTGGGCCTCAATTTTAGGTTATTGCTGATGTGATCAGGTGCATTTTTATTATCTGCATTCATGTACCCCTATTTCAAGAGTGGCATGCAAATAAACACACATTTTTCCTTATGTGACTGAATACGACATAATTATATCATTTTTTAGGAAGTACAGAAGAAAAGTGGAGGACAAAGATAGCAGGCTGTTCTGGTAGAGTATGTTGGGGAGAAAGAATTTTCAAATAAAAGCATCTAACATGGAGATTAATAACCCCTCTGAATCCAAACTTAGTTGCAGGAGCTGGCAGTGTAAACTGGTATTCAGTTGGTCCTGACTGCCCAAGCTGGGTTTCTGATGGTCTTTGGATGAGTCTGAGTCCCTCCCAGTGGTGAGGGTGATCTCTGGGAAACCAAGACACTGCCTATTGCTGGCAGGGACCTTTGTGGTGAGCCCTTGCCTGTTTCTCACTGACACCTAGAGGTTTCCAGCAATACGGTTTATTCTTTTAACAGGAAAGAGCACTGTAAATGTGTTGGGGACCTTTGATAAAAGAGAAGGCGAGTTACACTTGTTTCCTGTCTCTAAAACCACTTTCTGATTATGCCGGTTGCTCTACCGCAGCCCAGCAAGCCAGGAAAACTAAAGCAAAGTTTCTAGAAACATTTAGAGGGAAGACAAGAAATGTCATCAGTATGGATTTGTCTTTGTTTTGTTCCTTTTTTGGAAATTTGTTGAGGGAAAAACATCACCAGGACTTCTATGCCAGTACCTTGACGTACAGAGCCCTGAGTTTTCTTGCAGGCTTCTATTTTCTTCCTGTGCCTGTGTGGTTGCCTTCCGCAGCAATCAAACTCAATCAGCAGAAGGAGTCAACTGCTTTGTATTAACTATTGTTCTCCTGACTGCAGCATTTTATAATAGATTTTTAAGATCTGCACTGACTCATACAATGCATATCTAATCAAAAGTAAATTAAACTGCATACACTGGCTTGATATTAATGAAAGAAAAGCATTTACGAGAGCAGAACAGTGACACTTTTTAAAATAAGATTTTTTTTTAGGAAGTTGAGTGTTTTGTTAGCATATATTATAGTATGTCCTTAGATTTTTAATTTATGTTTTTATTCAAGGTGATTTTAGTCCTTAAATTTTTAATTTGTGTTTTTATTCAAGGGGATTTTAGTCCTTAAAATTTTCATGTATTTAAAAATTACATACATTTAAGTAGAATTGGAGTTCATACATATTCATAGTTTGAGGAATTATGCTAACAACGGTTCTTTGTCATTTTAGGGAGTCATTATCAATTTTCACCAACATTTTAAATCTATTTTGCAGCACCTATGTTTCTAAAATTGCTGTAAAACTGGTCATCACTAATGCAGCTATCTTTGCTCTTTTGACACTTTCATTTGAATTGTGTGTCAGCATTTTTTAAAATAATTATTATTTAGCTATAACTTGACCAGTGAGTTGGTGTCTATAGAAATGACACCAGTGTAGTAAATAAAGTGTTGTAACTGGCTTTTTGGTGTAGATATCTGCATAAGCTGCAAAACCTGCTCAAGAAGCCAATGAATTCCCCTTAACACAACACAGCAACTTCATATACTGAGTTACTGAGCTTTGAGGTGGCTTCAGTGCCTGTGGCTTCAGACCAAGGTGTTGGGCAAACAAGGGTGTATTATGTATTGAACAGGTGCTTTCTGTATGTAGCAGACCCAGAATGTCCCCATCCCACACAAATATGTCCTACAGCATTCCGGGACGCTTCAGCTCTTGACTCAGACAGATTCTTTTCAGTTCCAAAGGGGTTGAAGCACATTTTGGTTTTTGAAAAAGAAGTAGCTCTCGAGTCCCTAGTTATCATGACTGTCAGGGTTTGCACATGTATTCAAATACTGCCCCCCCAGGTACACTGCTCCCTAAACCCAGCACTTTTGGGGACACACATCTTACAGTGTGATAATTTTCATTATAGATGGCTCTTGCTAAATAGAAACCAATAATATTTTTATCGAATCCATAGGCAGCCCTGAGGGTGTAACTCTAATCCTTTCAATCTTCCAAAAGATTCTCTTTGTCTGCTAAGAACCAATGCTTGTACAGTATTTTTTAAGTGTTTCCTGACCCACATTAGCCCCAGAAAGTCTGGAACATTATCCCCATTTTTTATATTTGAGAAGGTCTGCCTCTGAACTTGCATCACACCAGATTCCCAATCCCACCTGCTCTCTTCCAAAAGTCTTGCAGTCTTCTGTGTCTTACCAAAGATTTCTGCTCAGGATGTGCATATTTGATGCAATCAAAACGGTGAAAGGTAGGAGGGGTGCAGATACTGTTTCCTGTATTTCCTGTGGTTTTCTTGTGTGTTCTTTTCTCATGGTTGTAAGACAAGACTGTTAACCCTTTCATCATAATAAGAAATGAATAGTAATTTAGTAGTCTGGAAATCGTGGCAATTTCCTTCCAGTCAACATTTATACTAAGTTACCTGGCCTGTTTCTGGATTTTTGCCTTTTTTGGATTCTTATTTTTCTTTGAAGCTATTTAGAAAAAGAAACCTGTCATAATGTCAGGACAATTAAGTGATACAAAATTAATCTAGACTGTAACAAAAAATCAGTGCTTTTATTATTAAATTATATAGGAGTTTTAATGTTAAACAACTAATGTATGCAACAGCCACTAAAGGAAGCAAATCATTAATAGATTTTAGTACCCTCATTTATGTTAATATATCTAAAGCAAATCATTACCTTAAGGAAATAGAAATATATTATTTTAACTAAATTTCCACAGGAATTTGATTTATTTTCCTTCAGTGGGTAGTAATCTGCATTAAATTCTTCAGTTCAGCTATTCAAATGGAAGCAAAGGAATTTTTTCCAGGAAATACAATCTGAAGACTAACAGAAATGACAGTAGTCTCTAACTAAATTCCTCATATTGTGGCATAGTGACTTCAGAAAAGAATATAAAGTATGATGTAATTTTAAAATCCTTGTTGTGTGATTTTCCTAAAGAAAGCAAGAGTTCCTCAGATGGAATTATGTGAGTATGCGTCATGACACAGCATCACTCATCTAGCAAACCATTTCTCAAGTTCATAAAAAACAAACCCCAAAATATTAATTAAAATATTTTACTAGTTGACTGGCTTATTCTTTACATGTGGAAAATCCCACTGGATTTTCTGCCAGGTCATCTCTACACCCACTTGTGCCAGTGGTTGGTTATCCTGTTGGATCCAAACAGGAATTCATTGGGGGCTCCTAGATGTTCAAAACTGGTAAAGCATTTGCAGACATGTCAGCATGACTGGACCAAAATGGTTATTTGACCACACAGATTTAGCTTTGATTTCCTGTGATTTGGTTCCCAGATGCCACCGCAATGAATTCACAGTTCTACATTGATCAAAAATAGCAATATAAAAATTGTTTCAATAAGCTTTAATGTTGCAGTGCATACACAATTGAGCAGGAACTACTTAGACCAATTTAGTGGAAAAGATTTGATTTATATTGCTATTTTTAGATATTATCTGAATGTTACTATTTTGGAACAGCGGGAACATTATATTACCATTAGTTGAGAGTCTTTAATGTAAATTCAGCTAAAATGTGTCTCATCTTTAAAGAAACAGCAGTGCCTTCTTTACTTTTACAAAAATCCAGTTTAAAGAAAAAATCATCTTATGCTTCTTTGATTTTGATGCCCTGTGTTTTAATAGACTTCAGAATAAACAGCAGCACTTTCTCCTTGCTTGTTAAAAGCTGATTTAATGAGATTATTCTGAATGCCCTACACATGGAAATGAAAAGCTTCTTCTTTCTACCTTGAGAGACATTAAATTCCTGAAGTGTGTCTCCTGTGTTTTTGTAAGTGGTGCTTAATGATTATTTATTATTACATTCGCACACATAAGCATGCATATTTATTGCCCTTTTTTGGGCTTTATTAGCCCTGTTTAAGCAATTTAAGAAACACAGAGTAATTTACAAAACAGCAGCAACAACAAAAACCAAGTCAAATAAACAAACAAGAAAACCCTCAACCCAAAACTAAAGAAGAGACTATTAATGTGGATATAATTGAGATTTGATAATGAAGAAATTTAAATTTATAGTTTTACATGCCTCTCAGATATTCTAGATTAACCTTCAGAGCAGGTAAAACAAAGGTATTTCTTTGAGAAAAGTGTCTAGTCTGTGCTATCACTTTTTAAAATGCACAGTTTCTGAAAGAATAGAATTTTAGAAATATAATAATCCCTAACTGTGAAGTAAACATGAATGAGGTTCTGATACGCAACACAGACAAGTCTCAAAGTTCTCATTCCAGAGCTCAGAAATCCCTATTGCATAAAGCTACCTTTTTGCTATATTGCCACTTAGAAAATTCTGCCCTTAAGTCACACATTCATCTTCTGCCAGTAAGCTAGAAATAGCTGCACAGTTGCCTGGGAGTGAATAAATTTTATTTGGATGCCATTTTATTTCTCTTGTACATTTTTAAGCTAACTTCTTATTTTTATAGACGGAGGGAGTGAGGAGAAGACGAAGACTAGAATTTCTCAAAACAAGGGTTTCGTTCAGAAGTGTGTTGGCTGTGAGGGCCTTGCATAAAGAAATCATTCACATATGTCCTGGTAAGCTGGAGTTCATTGAAGTGACATTGGGCTGCCCATAGCAGTTCTAGCCCACAGGCAAAACATTCTTCTGGCAAAATGCTATCAAATTCCCCCTGACTCTGCTCACTTAAAGAGCAATTCATAAGTGCCTTATTTTTTTCTTTAAAAGGAGAGTAGTTCTATGTTCCTGACACTCTGAGATGGCCAGCACTGGATAGTAAAATGTATTTCCTCTCACAATAGGAAATCAATGTCAGGTTATTTTCATTTAGAATTTTGTGAATTTTTTTTTTTTTTTATAATGAAATACATTAATGAAAATACTCTGCATGAAAAAGTCTCACTGCATCAAAAATAAGATGTTCTCCATGGGTATAGCATGTGAGGGGTAGAAAAGAACGTTACAACAAAATGTATTCTCCTCTTCCAGATTTTTTTATCGGTATTCACCTGGCTGAATGCTTTAAAGTGGAAGATGATGAACTAAATGTTCTCCCTGTTTGTTATTTCTTTTGTATTTACAGCTGTAATGTGTGGAGCCCAAAATCTCATTTTTTATGACCAGAACATGGAGATAAAACATTCAAGAACATAATTTGAAATACAAAACTGGCAAAAAGATGGGATTTATTGAAAAACCTATGATATGTAAAGAGCAACAAGTTCAGTCTCTCATGTTCAGATTCGTAAGCAAAGGCTAATCTTATTTCTCTTTAAGTAGTCGCTTTAGACAGTGGTTTCCAGTGACTTGTGCACAACAGTCCTTGCTGAATAATTATTACATCCCTTTCATTAGTATACCAACATTAAAATGTAGGGCTCTGTATTGCTTTAAATGGAAGAGAAAGTTGTACAAGTTTGGGTTTGGTTGGGGTTGTTATTTTTCAGTAATTTATTGTGGTAATTTATTCTTGGTGTATTCCTGAACAATTATGAAATAATCTGTGTCATACATTTGTAAAAAGTTATAGGAGCTAAATGACTTTTTCAGATCGTGCCAATATTAGGGTATAGCTTACCTCTGGAAATGGTGGAGGGTATTTGAAGTCACCGAAGTTTTGGATCTTGTAATTAATTAGAAAGTTTGATGAGGGATTGAGCTAGGGCCACAAGATAAATAGGGTGTTAATCAAAAGCTGGAATTTACACTGGTGATTTTCCCACCCCATCAATGCAGGATTACATTGAGTGTGAATTTCCCATCACTTCTCCTAGTCTGTACACTGTCATCTTCCACACACCTGTTTCACAGGTGACTAAATTCTCACCTGTTGTCCTCCAGCTTTCTCCTTACCTCTTCATTGATGTTGTCCTGGGCCAGTTTGCTATCATTATTCTTCCTCTGTGCTTCATTAACTCTTCTTCTGCTCAGCACACCCTCTTCCAAATTCCCAACATACCCTCAGCTCCACTGCTTCTTCCTCTATTTCTTGTATTCTACCTGTTCATTTAGAAATCTCATGTCAGATATTTTTAGGATTTTGTTTTATAAAAATTAAATTTAATGTTTAAAAAAGTAAAGAAATGTAAAACATTCATTCTAAATTATATGCTTGACACCAGTTGGGAGCCCCATTTCATTTGTAAATCATACTGCTCTCTGCAGCCTGGCACCGACGTGACACGTTGCCATCCTGGTACGCAGGGGTCCCACTGACACTCTGGCCTATCCCATTTCCACAGCCAGATCTACTTTCCATCCATGTTGCCTGGCTATGAGGATGACTTCATGTAGAGAGCTGGGCTGGTGTCTGAAGCTCCTGTGAGGGTCACTGCCCAGGCATGCTCAGCATCTTTATCCCAGGCCACAAGCTGTCACTCCTGGAGCGAGCAGTGCCAGGATCGGGTGTTGTACAGCTGTCCAGCAGTGGTTATCCCAAGTGCCACTGCCCCATGGTGCAGCATGAGCCCTCTCTGAGCAGCAGGATTGCCTCCTGGCAGGAGCAATGGGAAGGGGTTCAGGTTGCAGGACTGGCAACCTGCTGAACTTTAACTTGGAGCATTGCCACCAAGGGGACAGTTGGTCCTGGGGAAGCAGGCACAAATGCCACTCTGCACTCCTCAGAGTTCACAGGCAAAGTTCTTCATAGCTCTTGGGGCCAGAGGTGGGCTGAGGATAAAAGCTGTGGTTCCAAATTCTCTTCTACTCCATTTGCTTGCTGCATCTGCTCATTTGATTGACTTTGTTGGAATCAAATTTCATCTGATGCCATCTAATATTGCATATTTAGAAAGAGGAAAACCAGATACTGTTTTCTGCGGTGTAACTCCCTTTGTAGGAGGGTGCATGATGAAGGCAGGGTGGTTGAGTTCTGAACTTTGTGTAACTGCCATTGAAAGTTCCTATACTTGCCCGAGCTATTAACTCTGTAACGTTGTACACTATGCAAGATCCTGAGAGTCAATGATAGGCTTTTACAAATCACAGAAACAGGTGATTTTGTTGATTCAGTGCAAAAACTTCTGCTTTTTCAGTAAGTTTTTCTTCATTACTCTAAGAGGCTTACAAAACACTATTACTTTGCAGTACCCATATTCTTGTGAGGTACCGATTTTAGTGTACTAAGCCACTCACTGAAATTTTCCATATAGATCAATGGGAAATATAGAGGGTTATATTTGTAATAGTTTATTTGCTTACTCATTCCTCCTTGAAACAGAAAAGCCCTTATGAGCAATGCAAGCAATCTTAAAGAGACATCTGACACTCATATAAATAGCTGTGTCTGTTGCTCTTTTACCAACCCATATCTCTGATAATGGGGATTTCATAAGAGGATTCCATGGGGACTGTAGCTGGAAATTATTCATACAAGCATATTGAGTGCCACACAGCTAGGACCAACATCACAGGTTGCCCTTTTCCATTGTCTAAGTGATAATTCCTCATTATTCATTTCACAAGAAATTATGTCCTGCCTTACAACTTAGAAAAATAAGATCAGTAAGTAATGCCAAAGTATTCCATAAAGTGATGTGATTAATATTCTTCTCAATGGAACTGCTGGTGGAAGTAAAGTCTTACTCAATTTCCCTGTGGAAACATAGCGAACCAATGTTTTCAGCAATAATTTTTAAGCAGGGAGCTTTCTGCTTATCTCAGCTGTCTTGTATAGTCATTCAGAATGCACATTAAATAGTTGGAAAGAGGTTACAATGTGGGTGGATTTTCCCTAAGTCACTGAGGCTTCTTTCACTGAAAACAGGTTATGGTGGAGCTCTCTCTTTCTGCTATCTGACACCATTGAAGTATCTTCAACTTTATTTTTGTTTTGTATAACTAATGCCAGATAATGTGACACTTCCTTAATAGAGTGTAAGTAGCTTTTTGTTTCTCATGCCTCTTATTCTTTTTGGCCAACCACCTGCCACAGACAGTTGCTATATCTATGGCAAATATCAGCTCAGATAGGTGACAAGATCCACAGCATTTCATTTGTTATTTCAAATTAACTTCTTGGTTCATTTAACTTGGACTTTTTATTTTTTCTGTGAAAAATCATAGAAACATTGAACAGCTCTTCTTTCTTACTTATCATTATTTTAAACACCTACCACATGAGAAGGCAGTAAGGCAGAAAAAATTTTTGAATGTAGGAAATTTAGCTACAGAAGGTAATATGAACTTCTTTCCACTAATAAGCCTTGCAGTTTTTGTTGCTTCTTAATATTACAGTTAATATTCTGAAGATGCTTGGTGACAAAATTGAGCAGTGACACAAGGCAGCCTTTCACCCCACTGCTTCATGCTGGGCTCCTATACAGTATTGGCTCAACATCCTGCTCGATGGCTTGTGCATTTTTGTCTTGCTAGTTGTGATTTCTCCACACTATTGACTAAACTTGTAAGCCTAAATGGCTTGTTCCTCTTTTTCAGCTTTTTATTTGCTTTATTTGGAGTAGAAAATGTGGGTGAATCTTTTGCGTATGGAATTCTGAAAAACAATGCTGAAATTTTCTTAGAAGCAAAAACAAGAAGCCATTTCCAATCTGCTATATACTGAGAAGGAATAAGCAGACACTTGCAGGGTGAGAACACAGTATATGTCCGGCAAACTTTTGGAAATAATAGAACCAGTTTTTACATAGGCTTTCACCATTTTGTAAAAACATGATTATTTGCAAGCAGGCTCTTGTGTGCTGCAAAGCAGTGTAAAGTGTATTAGAAAGTAGTGATACCCCTTTTATTTGTAAGACCTTCCCTTCTCTATAACACCAAGTCTGTCACTGAGTCTTTTAAGGCTCAGTCCTATATATTATAAGCAGCTGGAAAATTTCACACACCCTCTGAAGGTTCCAATGAACACAAATACCACAGAACAGATGCCAAAAAGAGGTATTTTTAGCAGCTCATGTCACAGTTGCTGTTTTCCTCCACCATGACAGCTAATGAGGTTTGAAAGATGGGAAGAAATAGTGCATCCTGCAGAAAAAGCCTGAGAATGCCTCTCCCTTCTTTAACATGAGGAGTAAATGTTTGCTTGGGGTCCATCTGAAGCTTTGTAACAAACCATTACAGCAGACTCTATGCTGGTTATCTGGATTGCACTGCAGACCTCTATTTCATACATTGATTTCCATGCATGACAGTTTATTGTTTGTTTGCTCTGTAATTCTGGCTGCTAGAGGTAGGATTATTGTACATAGACCTTGACTGAATGAACAGTTTTTATTAGTAGTTAATGTAATTTTCTTACATTTTCTTGGCTTTGGACAGGGAGTATTTAAAATGTAAGGAAATCAATTCCGTACATTTTTAATTAGTTTTTTATAATTACATAATAGGAAAAAAATCTAAAAACATTGCTGACTGAGTGGAAGAAAGTCATCCTTATGCTGGGACTTCTTATTCTTTCTCCCTTACCTTGCACTATTATATTGCACAGAATGTAGCATGTTTCATTCCCAGGAGAAAGCCAGACTGATATCTAATGTGTAACCAGCTGGGTGTTTACCCTTCATTATTCATACTGACAAGACATGAAAGGAAGAAATAGAAAATAAGAAAATCTAAGGTTGTTGAAGTAGTTGTTCATTTTTCTCTTAGAAAATGCCAGTTCACAAATTCAAGTGACTTAGGAAAAAAGCTGCTACATACTCTCTCAACTTATTTGCTGTTTTTATAGTATATGTTCACAGAAATAAATGACTGACATATTGAGGTGTGTGGAAATTAGCCCGTTTTTCTGTTTATTATTCTTGTGATTCCTGAAGAGTAGTCACTGAGTGTACAATGGCAGAAATTACTGCATGGACCTCCTTTCAGCAGTCCAGAGTGAAAGTTGTTTCAGTTTTTAGCCTCGTGTAGAAACCCGTATAAACCCAGAGAACAGTATCTCACAAGATCTCAGAAGACAAGAGGAACTGAGTCAGAGAAGAAATAAATCTCGAATGGTTGGGTGATGACACCCTTTATGTAAGGCTGAGAGAATTGGCACTGTTCAGCCTGGAGAAGAGAAGGCTTCAGGTTGATCTAAATGCAGATTTCCAGTACCTCAAAGGAGCCTGCAAGATGGAGAGTCTATTTACAAGGGTGTGTAGTCATAGGACAAGGAGAAATGGCTTCAAACTGAAAGACAGTGGGTTTAGATTGGATATTTGGAAGAAATTTTTTATTATGAGGGTGATGAGACCCTGCAACAGGTTTCCCAGAGAAGTTGCAGATGCCCCATCCCTGGAGGTGGTCAAGGACCAGCTGGATGGGGCTCTGAGCAACCTGGCCTAGCAGAAGGTGTCCCAGCCTGCCCATGGCAGAGGTATTGGAACTAAATGATCTTTAAAGGCCCTTCTAAGCCAGGCCATTCAATAATTCCATGATTTTATAGCTTTTTATTGCGCCTAATAAGGAGGAATGTGTGGGATAAGAAGCCTGCATCATAAAGGTGGACTGCCCAGCATCTGCTAAGGGACTTTGAACACGCTGTTTATACTTTCTCAAAGACAAATGACTTTCTATATCTAATGACTTAGATACAATATTTATTTATTGACAAGCATTCTTTAGTAAATAGGTAAATCTATATTAAACAATTTTTTTCCTCTTCAGGTCTAGTGTTCAAATTATTGCTGAGAAACATGTAAATAGGATCTTTAGCTATCAGTTTAGTCAGGAAACAATCTGAGAAAACTGGGGATTCCCTGCTTCATATACATTTCTGTTCATTCTTCATATACATACTGTTCAATCTCAGATGTTACTTTATCATGACTGCAAAACCATATTTATTCATAATTGGAACATTTATTTTTGTGGGATTTTTTTTTTCACTCCTTGTCTTTTTTTTTTCACTCCTTGTCTTTTTTTTGCAGTCCAGAAATCTATTTTCTGTTGATTCAGGGGTCATTAGCTCATCTGCACTGCATTTTGAATTGATGTGGCTGTGAACAGTTTTCTTAAAGTGCTAGCAAACCAAGAGCCTTGGGTGGTCCTGAATACCTGTATTAAGCTTCTTCTACAGAAGAATACTCAACTGGCCAGGGTGGAGGGCATCCATCCCATCCAATGTCTGAATGCTGTTAGGGATATTTCTGCCAAAACCAACTGGATCTCTCACAGACACGTAAACATAAACCCCGTATAGTGCTGGCTTTGGCTAAAGATCTGGGGTGGTCAGAGGAGACTGAGGTCTGGTTGTGGGTCCTTCTAGTTTTTTGTGTAAGAGTGTATGAAACATCAGGCATATAGAGTTGAGGTCCAGTTTTTGGCCCAGGCGTTTGCAGGTGCATTCACAGGGTACATTTCTGCACTCACCAGGATGGCCTCTCATAGGTAGGCACCTGGTTTCAGATTTCTCTTTGCTGTCTGACCCTGGCTCCTAATACCTAGGCAACCCTTCTTGAGATGTACTCATAGAAGTGGGAACCTCTTGTAGGGAAAGGAACTTGTAGGAGACGGAAACATGAGTTCCTAAACTGTCACTGGTAAATGTGTCACTAGAAGCACCAGGATCATCTGCCTGCTCAGGTATTGAATATGTAGCCAAAACTGACATTTTGCTTTCTTTAGTGCCTGAAAGGATTTTATTTTGTTGTTGACTGTTACACCACATTATCATTTGGTCATTGCTGTGGAAGAGCAGCATGTAATGTCTTCAGTTATTTCTCTCTCACTAAGGGACTGTGCCATCAGTGCCAATCTGCTTTTTTTTTTTCTCCTTTTTTATGTCTGTTGCCTAGTGTCTTTACTGTTTCTTCATTTTTTAATCTTCTTTGTTGTTCTGTTGCCTTTTAAAATGTTTTCTCCTTACCACATGTGATATTCAGCAGTTGGGCTCTTTTTTCTATGTCGTTTATAAAGTTCTAAGAGGAGACCTGAATTCTTACAGAAAATCACCAGTGAAATATGCCAAACCATAGACAGTCTTGCTAGAGATTATGATACAATTTTAGAAATCTTTTTTTAAGAAATTCCCATATGTTCATTATCAGTTCAACTATCTTCTTGTTCAGTGTCAGGAATATTAACTATTATGGTTAACTATTATGAATGGCTAACTACTGTGTTACCTGGCATACCTCGAGATTTTTAGTAAACCCTGGAAGTTACTTTTGTGTCTATATCAGCCTATTCCACTGACCTTCTGTCAAGATCTTGAATTTTTTGTAGTCCTTCAGCTGCCAAATATTGGCTATGAAGTGATTCGTTTTCTGAGAAATCCACTGTTGGCCTCAGTAATGAAGATAAATTCGCTGGATTTCCATCTCTAAAGAGTAGCATTTGAATAAGGATACAGACTAGTGTACTTCTAGTAACTTTTGCTTAGGTCCAAACTAATTTAATCATTCTGTAGCATGACTATTAATTTAGAACAAAGGTAAACTTTATAAGGAGAGACATTGATCACCGTGATGAAAGGGAAAAAATACTAATTACTGTTCCTTCCTTCAAAAGTGCTATCCTTTGAATAAATGCAGTTATGTCAAATTGTGGATAGAGAACAAATTGACTGTTTCTTATCATATGTAATTAATTCTTCTTTTTAAAGGGTAAAATTGTTAATTTTCTGAAACTACTGGCAAATGTAGATGTTTAATGAAAAGAATTTTGGCACTGTTGATTCCTTCAATACACATCCATATGTCAGCAAGTGTGATACGAGATGCCTGCATATCTCCAGCATCACATTTTAACCACCATTTTACAAAAGCTGAACCAAACCAGCCAGACTAGCTTAGGCTTGTTTCCATGACCAAACTGAGTGAAGAGAATATCACCACTTTTTATTTATGTAAGCTTATTTAAGATTTCCCTTCTAAATAAGTTTTCGAAATGCAGAGTATGTATTTAAATATAGCAGGACTTCAGAATTTTAGCTTTTTTCTTTCTTTGGCAGCAGCTGGGTATCTTCTCTTAATATTCCTGGTAAAATGTGGGGTGAATCCTTTCCATGTAAAGATTTCTAGGTTTTATAAGGTGTTTTTTAAAGCCTGCCCCAAGGCTACTTATGCTTCTATGAACTAAGCCTGAGACTTACCTTCCATAGTAGCAGGAGACTTAAATATTCTCAGGAAGAGGATTAAAAATTTTATATTGCAAGGGTAGTGCCTTAGAGCCATTGTCCTTTAAAAATAAGGAACAGTGATGGCTGTGTTTACTTTAAACATGGAGAAAAATTACTTTCCTGAGTTAGCTTTTAAAGTAACTTAACGAAGTGTAAGGACATGCAAAAAAGTCAGGATATTAGA
This sequence comes from Anthoscopus minutus, assembly GCA_013399455.1. Classification (NCBI taxonomy): domain Eukaryota; kingdom Metazoa; phylum Chordata; class Aves; order Passeriformes; family Paridae; genus Anthoscopus; species Anthoscopus minutus. Next base: position 104,123 of record VWYI01017602.1, on the reverse strand, counting down.
AATCTACAGGAAAATATAAGTACAATCTTAAATATTTCAATAGGAATAGCGGATTTAAAAAATGTAAGAAGATAAAAGTCATTTTTATATTCAGTGGAAATACAGAAGCTTATGTTTGCAAGACTCCAGTACCTTCTATCTGTTTCCTAGTGTGGTTGTATTTTATGTTCTTTCATTAGGAGCTGAAAACTGTTCTCTGTCATTAGCAACTTGTAAAATAAGTAACAGATGCTTTCGCTGTGTGTGGCTGAAAGAGTCTGGGTTGTTCCACTTAGTATCCCTCTAGCCAAAATAGCAGTTTTACCAAGCACTGACTGATCTGGATAGAATCAAGGTAGGTTCTATAGTAAAAACATCTGAATGGTGTTTTAAAGATAAAGATAAAATGTGCATTCCTTTAGATTCTGTGCAATTTGGAGAAGTCATGGGATTTGAAATAGCAAATAATGAAGTGAGGTTGGTCACAAGGCAGTGGGACTTGGAATAATTTTTCTTCTTCTTTCTCTAAATTCTGGTTTTATTTCTGATTTCATTTCATCATTTGGAAACTAAAATTAGTCAAGTGAAAAATGTCTTACTATTTAAAAGCCAGAGTATTCAGGGAATAGAATATTTAATGCTTTTGTTGTTTTTTTTCATTTTACCACACAATATTGATTAGTTGGACCACAGCACAGTGTTCGCAGTGAATGTAGCAAAATCTAAAACGATATAAAAAGGCATTGCGAGCAGACTTCTTTCCAGAGCCTTAGCAATATCAATGAATTAATTGTGACAAGATTCATGCTAAATAAGCATGGTTCCTTTTTTCAGAATTGGAAAATGAATGCAGAAAGGCAAAATGTCCACTCTTTCAAAAGAAGTCACTGATAGCCCCTTCTTGATTTACAGCAGGTTAGACTTGATTCTGAGAAACCGGGGCAGCCACAATTCCCACTGAAGTGCTGCCAAGCCAAGGACTGATTATTACAGCAATAAATCAAGGTAGGCTGTTTGAAACTGTTGGAACACATCTCAGCAGGATTGTAGCATCTAGTGTAAGTAATAACAGGAGAGGTACTGCCACAACAGGAAACAGTATTTGAGGTAAGTTACCGAACCCCTGGGTGGTGACCTGCCCTGTTTTATGTTTTGGATCCATCTGCTAAGGTGTTAGTGGTACCTGGGTCATAGGATAAAGTATTCAGAGATAGCCGTAGCTCTTTTTTTTCTTGCAGCAGTGCTGTATCATTTCAACCACTCTGTTATACTTTGGTTGCACAGAGCAGATAAGCACTTTTTGTTTAAAGTAAAGAATTATTAATAGGAGCACTATCTGCCAGCCTCTTCTTTGCTCCTCCTCTTTTTTATGTGATGCCAGCCTATCACAAGCATGGCTGTGATCCAAGAGCTGCTCTCAAGTGGCTTTGGAAATTTGTTTGCTGTAAAAAGGCAGAGAAGTGGAGTGTTAGGTGAGCTATGCTTCCCATTGTTTTCTGACTCTCAGACTGAAGTAGTGAGAAGCAATACCCATCAGAACAGCTGGAAGGTAGTTTCCTTCTGCTCCTTGTAGTGTGGGATGCTTTGGAAGATGACTCCTGCTGCCCCTGAACAGGCACATCTGGGAGAATTTGGCCAGATCCTGGAAGGGACAGTCTTTTCCAACAGGCTGATGGAATTGTTCAAATTCCATTAGGCCCCAAGCTGAAAATTAGGTATTGTTCAGCACTGCAATTAGACTTAAGATTTAGAGAGAAAGGGTAAGGGTCTACGTGTAAACTGCCCAAAACCTTGTATGTTTTTGTGTATTGGAGTTAAAGAGGTGAGTAGATCCAAACCAGGAACCAGAGTTGAAGAGATGAGCACATGACTCATGTTGGCAGTATTTGTCCCTTAGGCACTGGGGAGAGAGGTAGCTGGGGAAGAGAAATGGCCAGATAGGAATGGACTTCCTCCCCTAAGAATATCTGTGTTATCCAGGTAGTGAAGGGCTGAAGGAAGGACATAGGATGAAAAAATTGATTTGAGAAATGCTTAGAATAAAATAAGGAGACAGTTTCCTACATGTGGCATTTCATCCCTGCGTATTGAAATGCTGTTATACATGAGCACTTACTTCAGAACTTCAGGTCCTCTACAGTGGCTAAAATCCAGTCTAATTAAATAGTGGAAAACTCTCTAAACTAAGCAGAAATTAATGGCAGATGAGATGGAGGTATATAATCTTTCAAATCTTGCAAAAGATCTCTATTTCTTATTGGTCATATTCCTTCTAATGGGAAGCTAACTAAAATAAATGGAGAAGACAGGAACAAAAATCAAAGTTAAACTTCACCTAAATTACAGATTTTATTAGTCAAGTTTCCAGACTATAAAATTATTGCCATCTTTAAAATAAATATGTTAATATTTACAGTGCTCAAAATCCAGTAGATTGTAAACTGATTGCAAATAATGAGAATTAACTGTGCTATTTTAAATTATCAGGGCCAGAATTCAAAACAAAACTAATAACCTAAGCAAAATATATGATTTTTTTAGGCTTTTTTAGCTGTTCCTAATGAAACATTAACAAAAGCATATTTCATCTTAAGATATGTTTCTTTAAATTATGTTAATTACATTAGGTTTATCCATGCTAGATTTGCTTGGTAAGGCTGTAATATTTTATAATATGTTTGTAACCAAAGCATAATGCAAGACATCTTTTAAAAACAACAAGTAGCTAGGTCTATGTCCTTCATGTTTTTTCAATAAACTAGTCAGAATTCATTCAAATCAGCAATTTCATGTCTTCTCTGGCCTTTCACATGTAGCACTTGTAGCTTCTGAGTCAAAATCTGAGCCAAAAAGAGAAATTTCCATCTGCAGAACCAGTAACTGTTCATTAAAATTCTTTTTCTCATTTGCAGGAGTTGAACTAAGAAGCATTATAATTTGGCTGGTATTTCAGGAATTAATAGCAGCATTATTACATTAGATGTGTAAGATTTTTCTGCTTGTATGAGTCATTAGCTTGTTAGAGAGATTGTAAATGAATTGGTTAAATGAATAAATTCTTAAAGAGTCAATAGCCATGCATGGCATGAATCAAAACTGGTAAATGCTAGGCCTCAAATTTTAACTAATTTTCACTGGGCAGTGATCAACAAGGTGATATAAGATAGTCCATTAGTATTCCTCATTCTTCCTTCTGCACTATTTAGTAAAACAGATACTGCAGGTGGAAATAAAAATAGTATTAAAAAATTATTTGAATGAAGGTAATATGATTTTATGGCTCTGCAAAGATAATTTTAATATCTCAAAACTGGGTCATTTGGTGAATCTGTGGAGTCTGTAATTTGCTAGGTCCCACTGCAGTTAAGTCTCTTTCAGCCCATTATTTCCTTCTCCAAAGGATATCTACACTCGTCCTAGGGTAGAAGCACCAGTACTCAGAAGATACATCATAAATACTTGTCATAGTTTTTGACAACAAATTAGAATCAGCAGGAGTAAAAAACTCTTCACAGATTCTGCACTGACCACATTGTCCCAAAATCAATCCTTTTTCTACTTCTGAAAGTAGGGGAAAAAAAGGAGAGGATGCTCCTGTTTTCCCTCCACACTGGATTTGTACACTTCCTCCACTGAATCTCATTACTTCCTGTTTGTGGATGAGTTTTTAGTCAAAGGCACGTACCTTTCCAGTAATCAGCTGATTTATGGAATTTTCACTTGGTGATTGCTTTCAGAAATACAGTGTTATCCTGAATTTTTGTTCAGAGTGCTTTATCAGGTAGTTTGGCACACGTGTTTGTGCTGTCATGGCCAACAGGAGAGGAGATTAACAATGGCAAATCCTGAGGCTCATGGAGGCGTGGGAAAAGGCTAGGGCATGCATGTGCATCTTCGTGTAAGAGATGGGAAGCAGACCCTTGCTGGCAATAGCCAAGTTAGCCACAAACCTGTGGCTACCTTCATTTCTTCTTCCACTCACTTTTCTCAATAAATTAACTAACAGAACCTGAATGTTTTGAAAAACTCGTTTTGCTTTGCTTTTTATCTGGCAAAACAATGTTTTATTGAAAAACCTGCATCCATTTCCCAGTGTCCACATACTGGGTTCTGGCACAGATGTTCTAGATTTACTACCTTACTTTACTTTTTAGTTATCCCTCTGGGTGCTGATGGTTAATCCATGTTTTTTAAGTTGTCTTCATAGCTACCATACTCTTCCTCTCTAAAAGAAAGGAGATATACATCTGAAATGAACTCTGACCCAGCAATTTTGTGGAAATTCTGTCACAGTGTAATCTTATCTATATGTGATAATCAGAAAAATCAAGGGAACTTGTTTTCTGCATTTGCTGCTTACTTTGAAAACTGCAATTAAATATGCTGTCATTAGCCATATTTTCCATTTCACTGTATTAAAATTTACTACGTATGTCATGTTTAACATCCTAATATGAGTACTTCATTGAGCTGACCTTATTTTTCCACAAATGTTTTACTAACAAGTAAACATAATGGTAGGCATTTTCCCTTTGCATCTGTCCTCTGTTTAGGACAGGTCTACTATTTCAAAGGTTTTCAGTTAGTAATGAAATGGAAAACAGAAGGCTGTTGCTCGCCAGTTTTCAAGGAAAAATTCATTTATGATTTCTTCATAATTCAGTCTTCTTGAGGCTTATGATTAATAGTATTTCTCTGCTTTTGTGATGATTTTTTAACAGAATATCAGCTTTCTATTCCACAGTTAATGGCAGACAGCTTCACTTAGGAGACTTTCTTAGACATCAGGAGTGAACAGAGGAAGGAATTTTTCACGAGTATGTAAAAAATATTAAAGCACATTATCAACAACTTCCAACACAATTTCTTTTATTTATTTGTCCCCAGCTTTTACCATATTCCTTCAAAGTGGGGAAACTCATCTGAATGAGTCACACTGTGCAACCCTGTGAAGGATCCTGTCTGTCTCCAGTGATGACAAAAACAGAGATAGAGAGGTTAGCACTACTGGGCTGAAGTTTCGTTTTGGAAATCCCATACTTTAACTCTTTGCTAACATCTGCATATTTAAGTCAAATAACTGTGCATTGAAACATCTGGTTTACCATTAATTCATGCATCTGATTATACATATACCAATGAAAAGACTTCATATCCTGTCATTTGCTTGATCTATTGATTAAACATTTTTAGATGTCATCTTGTTTTAAAATTGATACTGGACCACCATTTACAGCAAAATGTAACTGTCTAGGTAAGGAAGTAAGTTAGTATGTGCTAAGTACAAGAGAAAATTTTGAGCAAAACACAGCCAAAGACTTAGAAAGGAAATGAAGATGATAGAAATGGGACAGAAAAAAGGAAAAAATTTCTGTTGAAACAGAAGCCTTGAACTGGAATGATGAAAAAAAGACATTCAGAAGCCACATAAAAAGCTGTTGGTACCTAGTGTGAGAAGCCATGTTTGCAAAATTAGTTAGTGTTGATTGCAGGAACTCAAAATCAGGAAAAATATGTGACTTCCATTGCTGGTTACTTTTTCCAGTGTTGTTTCAGACTGGAGTTTTGTAGCAGAGGCTCCAACATGGAGTGAGTCTTGCAGATGAGGATCTTCTTGCAAGAAAACTTTGACTCTATGGTTCTCTGATAGACTTCTTTTCATTTGATAAAATAATACTTCAGTTGTTCTATAGCTGGGTGATGGTCTAGACTGTTTTCATGTTCTGGAGGATAGGAAGATTTTGATTTCTGAATCACAAACCGTGGTTTCTGACCACTTGCTTAAAAGCACTCCAGTACTAGAGGATGGAAAAGGGACTTACAGGACATTTATTCTTCAAAGGACTTCAGAAACGATCCTTGATATTACAGCTGAGTAAACCTGTCACCTGCAATTAGTATAAAATAATTTAAAGAAATTACAATAAAAAGGAAAATTAGTACACATGTGAATTATATGATACTGTGGCAGAGTCAGGGTGGCTTTGCAAAGGAGAATTAAGCTCTATAACCCACTGGCACACTCTGAGGTTTTCCATGATCACTTGAAGGGGAAATATTTGATGTCATCTCTTTGGATCATACCAAAGGCTTTTGACAGGATCCTTCACCAAAGCCTCCTAAACAAAATTACCCTGGAACAAAAGAGGAATTCCCCACAGAAGAAAACTGAGTAAAGGACTGACTAAAATTGACGATAGTAAATAAATTTCAGGAACGTATTTTCAGTTTTCACAGAGTATGTGTATCACCAATGTAATCCCATATAATGTTTATGATCAGAACACCTACAAGTGGCTTGTAAAGGAATGAGTAAAGAAATGTTAGATGTCATGTTATTCAGAAGAACTGTTGTCAAGAACTGCAGAGGGATCATATGACACTGTGTGACCTCGAAATGAAATGCAGATGTGGAGTGATGCACAGCAGGAAAAGAAGCAATTCTTCCTTCAAACAATGAGCAATGGGCTATTAGCTAGCAAATATCACAAAGGATGAGATACAGGAGTTAAAACAGATTGTTCTGTGATAAAGTGAGCCAAAAGTTCAGCATCAATCAAAGCCAGCAAATGCAATGCTTGGAATTTTTAGAAAGAAGAAGAGAACAAAACATAAAACTATGCAGTTGGACATGTGTGTTAGTTTTGTAAATGCTATGTACAGTTCTGGTTTCTGGTTTCTCTAAAAGGGTGAGGAATCAGATGGCCAAGAAGTATAATAAAAGCTTTCTTGACAACTTTTATACCAAGGATTGTTAACATGTACTAGATAGAACTCTTTAAACTGAACAAGGCGTGAGCTTGGGTTGTGGCATAGCAAAGATGGGTATGACACTCAGGCTATTCCACTTAAAACATGAAATAAAACCAGAGACTACCTGGCCAACCAGAGCAGAGGTGGTAGTTCTTCACTCAGAGTGAAACTGAGCCAAGGAACTTTGTTGTGTTTGCACAGTTTAGGTGGATTGGAAAAGTAACTGGACCAATTAATGGAATTAAAAACATTGTTAACAGCAAAGATGCTGGGTCTGGCTAAGCCAAGGACAACACTCTCAGGAAACAACATTATGCATTTTGTTATTATACAATTGCCTAGGCTCCTTCCACTGAGCAGTGACAGATGCTGTGCTTGAACCTTTGGTATTGTCATCATCATGTTCTTTCATCTCTTTGGTACTATTTGATGTCTGCTATGCATCTGTATTTAGCCTTTGAACTCAGAAGGCTTAATGAGTTTGGCTGGTGTGCATCAACAAGTAGAACAAATATGGTCCTTTTCAGAGTCTACAAAAATAATGTATAACACACAGAATACTGTAAAGTGAGTTAGAAACCCAAATAAGGTACAGACCTTTCCTTCTTTTGGTATCCAAGACACCTTGATCTATTATGCACATTTTATTGGCAATGATTTGTTCATATATGGTATTCTATTAAAAAATTGGTAGACCTTGTACCCCATTACATCACCACATACTAAAATCTAAATTTTTATAACATACGCATGCAAGAACAAGACTTTTGATTCACCAGCATGTGACATGGTATGTGGAAATATGCATATATTAAATACATGTAGATATTTTAATTGCAAAAGCTAAATTATTCTGTAGTTGTATGTAGTATAGAATTGTAAGCAGTACTATTAAGAGAATTAAGTAAATTTGATATGTTCATTTTAGAAAATTGATATATAAATATGAAAGGTTATCACGGTAACATTGAATCTGTTACTTGCAGATTGCAACTGAATGTCAAGGGAAGAATTTATTAACTCGCTGATATTTTCATCTTCTGAAATGATAAGAAAATAAAAATAAAATTATGTAATTAAACAGTTGATAGACATAATAAGGCCTTAGAAGATTATATAAATATAATCCAGTTTCTCCTCTCAGACTGGATCTCCTGATATGATTAGCCTTTTCAGTGTCACAGAAAGCAGAAGATTATCATATACCAAATTTAGGCACTGGTCATTGTTAGTGGATTAGAACCGGTGAAAGTGAATGCCTCTGTCTGAGTTTTTAAAAGGTTGCTAGCTAATAAGTTAAGAGAAACCCTATGTAGAAAACACACAAAAAAATAAGGTCCTATTAAAAATCTGTGCATGGAAGGAGTGACTATATTCACCTTGTAGAAGTATGGACAAGCTTAATCCATACATACTGCATTGCTGTCAGTGGCACTGGCCATGGGATGATTTGAGATTTTTGTATGACGGTGTGTGGTGTTTTCATCCAACTGAGATTTTGAAAAGACCAGATGAGTTCTGTGTTAACACAATCCTGTCATCCTTGCTGTAGCGAGGATAGAAACTGCAGGAACACTGTACATTGAAAACTTGCACATCTCTCTTATATTAAGCAGCAGACTCTCCCAGAAGATTCATGGTCTCTACAACTTCCTCTGTGCTGTCTGGGCAAAGCATTAACTCCTCGTGCACCCGTGGTGAGCACCCACAGGCATCCAGCCTGGGAGGCTGCTCTCCAGGCAGATAATGAAATAATACAAGAAGAATATGAATTTAGGAGGTTTTAGATTTGTGGCTGTGAGAGTTTTTTGGTCCTACTAATCCAGCACATTCTATATGTCTAGCCATTCTGATGCAAAGTATTTCTCCACTTTTATTTTAAAATATTCCTTAATAGAGGGCTTGTGAACATTGCTGTATTAAGACCATAAGGCAGCCTGAATTAAGTGTTACCTCTGTCTTCAGAGCAACAAAGGATACTTGCTTTCATAAGGTGTTCATATGCTTTTTGTTACTTGGAGAATACTAAAGGTTTTCATTTAAGTGAAAGACAAGGTGAAACTTTATATGTAAATGAATAAGTAAATAATAATGGAGAACACATAAGTGTGCAAATATGTATAACATACTTTGTATCACTACCAGCCAGGCAAAAACAAGGGGTTTGCTGCAGTAGCTTTTAACATATGGGAACAGCTGTGCCTCCCCTATGCTGTTCAAGTCTGATCCTCTGCCAATCAACAGCTGTGCCAGGATAAGAGAAAATTTGCACATAGTCATAGTAGGCAACTCAAATCTCCTTGAGATTTCCAGAAAAGCTCACAGCAACCCCTTTTCTTGTGCATTTCCTTGTAGATTAAATACAACCTCACCCTCAGGCTGGCACTATCTATTATTCTCAACTGCTGCCTGCTGTAGCCCTGCCAGTGCAAACGAAATGCGAGTGCCATTCCCAGCGCGGTGGGACAGCAGCGGTGGCGGAGCGTGCGGGACACACAGTGGCCGTGCCTGGCTGTCCATGTAGTGGGGGGCTGCTGTGGCACAGAGGTGAAAGCACACACAGAGGGGTGGTGGCAGCGCAGTGATGGCACTGAGCAGCATGATGGGGAGCAGGGCACTCTCCCAGCACTGCGGCTCCTGTCTGCCTCAGCGCTGAAACCAGGCTACGGCACTGAAACCAGCAATTCATTTCTTAAAAACACAGGTCCCAGCACAAGCCAAGGTGCTGTAGCTAGAGGACACGAAATAGAAGCATGGACTCACGAACACACAGTGAGGTTTTTTTCTCAGATGAGGCAGGAAGCCTTTATTTCAGGGTTTGCAATCCTTTTTATAAGGTGTTCCCATACAGGTCGACATGCTTGGCCAAAGGTACCACCTCTCTGGTCCCATTGGTGGAGCAAAGGACAAACACATTCAGAACAGCTGTGTGACATTGTTTTGAGAACCAAAACCTATTTACAAAAAACAGTCTTTGAAAGAGAAGTTTCCCAAAAGATTTTCCCTTGGGTACAGATCAACCACTGTCAGGCTGAAAAACTCTCTCAGGCTCAGAAAATCATGTCCACAAGGTGCAATTTTGTCTGCCTGTTTTTAGGTTTTTGCTGTTTTCCTTTCACCACATATCCATGGTGTAAGACTCCTCCATCAGCATTTTCTGCACCACATATTCTTTGTCCTGCAGTGTTTTGCTTGAACTCTGTGCTTCCCTTTATGGGAACATCTGTTGAAGATGTTGAGAGGTCTATACATAAAAATTGTCACAGATTGTCTTACAAGAAATCTAATTCTCTAGTTACATATGTACATACGTTTTCACTACCATCTTTGACTCACATGTTTTTCCTCTATTAGATGGGTTTCATTCTTATAGTAATCACTCTTAGAGGCAATGAAGGCAGGTCATTGAGTTGCTGCAAAACTCTCCTGTGTCCATGAATACACCTTTATGTTAGCGTAGATTGTCCACCATGCAAGTGAACACCTTAGACTACGAATGAAAAGGATTAAACTCTGGAGAACTCTGCACTAGCGTGCAGAAATCACAGAAAATTATGTGCTAACTATTTGCAAAATTTAATGATGAGGCAATGTTTTGTTGCAATTACTGTGAATAACAGACACTGATATATTTTCTGTAGAGATGTTTTCAGCACATCTTTTAGAAATCTACACAATTCAATTATGTTTCTTGAGCTTTTTCTGATGTTGATTTCAAAGTAGATACTTCACAGGTTTCAGGAGAAATTTTGCTTTTGAACTCAAAGGAAAAAACAAGAGTAAAGAGACCTGAAATGAAAAGTGTGGGGTTTTTTTTCTTTAACTATGCATCTCTCTTAGAGAAAATAGCAGTGTGTGAGAGGATAAAGGAGGGCAGCATTTCCAAAATTATCTAAGCATCATTGCAGCCTAAGTTCCATTTTCAAAGAGATGTAAGCACTTTGGAATCTAAGGGCTCCAGCAGGTTCAGATAATATCCTTATTGTAGTCAAAATTTGATAAAGTACTCTAGGTGCCTAATTCACACTGAAGTCTCAGCTCTTTGATGCTCTCATAAGGCCTGCTAGCTACCTCTCTGAATCAATATGAAGTCTCCTGAAAACTGGGCACTCAATTTCACAAAAATGCAGTGGGATTCAAGTGCTAATGCCACTTCTTAAAATAGGCCTTAAAATCCTAAGCTGCATAAAACCTGACTTTTAAAAGCATGAAGACACTGACAGATGCAGAAATGTGTCAAAAGGAATTTTCCTAAAACTGTGAGGATGTTGAGAGGACCCAAAAAACGGAAAAGGGAAACAGTCAATTTGCATATCAAGTATCTCTCAACTAATGGAAAAGGCAGATAATACACATTCAGGCAAATATCACTCTATTGAAGCACTAATATTTTTTGATGCTATGAAGCTTTGACTCTTAAAGCTGCATAAATGGCTGGACATGCAAGTAGATGTTAGTTGTAGAAGTGTGTATGGAGTAATCAGTTCCATTCAAGTGTCACAAATACACCTCCTGATCTCACACCAAAAGTCCTCTATTATGGTCTTCATAAGAGGACACAGGATCTGAACTTGGGCTCCCCCAGTGCTAGTGAGTAGGTCCTCATCAGCACATCCCATTGGCAGTCAAGGACAAACCTGTGGGAGAGTGGGAGAACTGAGGTTATTGTACTTGGGAAGTACAGATACTTCATCTGTCCTAAAAAAGTGTCAGGCTGTGATTCTGGGTGCTGAGATGAGATTGTCTTTGTTCTGTGACTGCAGGAATGACCCCTGAAATAGCTAAGGGCCATAGTACAGAACCATCTCCCAGACAATCCCTGTGCCCTGGTGGGGCAGGGAGGTGCAAGACCTGTCTCTTCCAGAGACCACTGCCAATGGGCATCTTGGATCCTGCCACCTGGCTGGGTCAGCCTTGTGCTACTGACATCATCCAAGCCAAACCATCTGGTTTGAAAGCTGAGGAATTTCTCCATGCCAGGTACAGCAAATGGTATTGCGTTGGTAGGAGATGTGAGGGAGCTTCAGCTATGGGGTGCAGCTGTTAGGAAATCACAAGTTTTGCTGCTTACTTCTTCTGTTAATATTTAACCTTTAAACATTTTGACAGGCTATTTTTCTCCAGGATCAAGAAGGTGACAGTCCACGATAATATGAAGTTAACAAACACTGTCAGAAGTGCTTCTGCTTTGCTTGTCCCTATTTTTAGTCCATTCCTCTTGCTAGCCATGTGATGCTTCACTACTGCATTACTCCAAGTGCTGTTAGAGGCATAAACAAGCAATGTCACCAAGCCTGTTTTCATAGCCAAAGATTTAGCATCCAGTATATATTGCAGAATTTTCCTAGAAGAAAGGTGAAGTAGTGAGTATGGAGAAACACAGATTCAGTACAACTCATGCTGCTGTGATAATGTTAGAAAATTCTCTGTTTTCAGTAAGGTTAGCTCAGAAAGACATTAGGTCTGGCTATACATCTCCAATAGTTTTTGCATTTGATGTTTTTCAGCTCCCACAAGCAAACTGATTTGCTGCTTAGATGTAGCAATAGTCAGTATCATCTATGTGGAAAACAGGGAGTGCAAGAAGGCCTCAGGTTTACAACCAGTGAAAACCTAGCTTAGTGTAATTATCACCATGTGAAAACCAATACAGTCATGTTAAAGCCAGTCTTTTTCATGAAAGTGCCTAGTGCATGTGCTCTGCATAGATACCTTTTTCCCACTCTGCCTTAGAGAAAATGCAGGCTGGTTTTGGTGGATTCTGTGTAATAGTTTAGCACACCCGACTCCCACTCGACATAGCAGTAATTTCCAGTCACTGTTTGGTGCCCTGATATGTGGATCTGAAAGCAGAGGAAGGATCTTTCCAGGGAAGAGGAGCTTTGGATGAGGTGTGCAGTACCACCACACATTGCCCTCCTCACCTTTGTTTGAACAGCTGAGGAAGGGCTGAAGCTGAAGTGTGGTTAATATATCTTAATAAACTCAAAGACTTTTGGCACTATCATCTTTGGTTTAGTAGGTGTAGTTAGATTCAAAGAAGGAGCAAAGTTTCTCTAGTTCCTAGAGTGGTAAAAAAAAATCTTCTGAATTATTTAATTGGGGCAAAAGTTCATTGGTCTGGGAGTATCTTTGTTATTCAAAACTGTTTTGAGTTTATAGCATTTGTGGTTGGACACAATTTAGCAGAGTGTATGCTTCTACTTATTCTGTACAGACTACAGAAAACTGACTAATAAAAACCTCATGTTGGGTATAGTCCAAACTATAATTTAAAGTTTTTTCCAGTGTGAGATTAAACCTGCTTTTTCCTACTGATTAATATGGTGCCAGAATAATTTATGTCAGATTCACATGATGATAAAACTAAAGAGAGCTCCACTGGTAATATATTACTATCACTATATTACTATCACAGTGTCATTGCTTGATTCAGTGGACTCATACATCGTTGGCATCATTTTCTTCACTGGCCTTTTTCTGTAATGCTCAGGCTGCATGAAGGGATTCCTTTCTGTCCAGAAATGTGCTGCAGAGTTAGGGAGTTGCCAAATCGTCTTCTGTTTAGTAACAACACATTTTATAAGTAATGCCCCTGAGTGATATTACTGAGTATACAAATGGGGAGGTTGGGCAGGGAGCAACCAGCATAAAACAGGCTGAGCTGTCCCAGTAATCTGACCTGTGGGAAAAAAAAATCTGTTATTGATACCAAATTTTCCTAGTAACTTGGCCATGAACAAGTAAGCTGAACACACCAACCACATGTCTGAGAGCTGAAGAAGGCAGAGCAGGGGTTTGTCTTTAATGGCTGATCTCCAGCTTCCAAGTGAGCATCCTCCTTCTCCTGGGCTTCTCTCTCTCTAATTTTTGCAAGACAGAAAAATGTTTTTGCAAATTCGATAAGGAGCTGTGGCTGGCTCTCTCTATGAAATTCAGACAATAAACATTATAATGAAGGATGTTATGGTCCAGTCTCCTTTTAATTTCATGACACAAATTATTTACACAAGACTTCCATTATCCATTTTTTGTTTTCTAGGAGAGTTTCTCCTGGTTTGTTTTACATAGTCTCTTTCATAATCTTATGAGATACATACTAAAAAAATTTAGTTTTCCTGCCCTGTACACCCATTTCAGGACTCTAATCCTTAGATGTTCAACTATCTGCCTGTAATTTTAAGTCTTTTTTTTCATGCCCCTTTATAACCAGTTTTCTTTCTTGTATTATATTATGTAAAACTTATAAACCGTTTACAATAACTCAGTAGTTATACATATATGTTTATTATATATGTTACAGATTCTCACTTCAGTTCAGCAGGGAATAATTTGTAACTCTCCACAGCACCTTTGATTGATGTGCTCTTACTGCCACTGGATAACAATATCTCCAACTGTCTCTGACATGCCTGTAAATTCCATCAATTTATAAGCATTTATATATTATATATCATCAGTATAAAGCTTATTTGTGAAATGATTAACGTCATTTCACTATAGTATTCTGTCATATCACAATTTCTGTAGGTAACACTAAGTCGACAGGGAAGTCTTTTATTTTTTAATCAGAATAAATGTGCACTTAGTTTGAAATACAGTAAATTTTCCATTGTATTAATACAACTTCTGTGTGATATTTGAATTCTTGAATATTTAGAGGCTGATGTTAAAATAAAACAAAAATGCTTATTCAGAGCAGAGTACTTTTAGTTCTAATATGAGGGGTTCAAAATACTGGAAAAAAACCTTGCCCAACATATTTTCTTTTATGCACAAATGAAAGAAATTAATTAGTAAGTTGAAAACAGTGAAATTATCTTCTGTTAAATAAATCCTAATATTCTGAATTTTGGATATTTTAATTTTGACATTTATGGACCTTTTTACTCTGCATGATTTTAATGTTTAAAGTTTTTAGGTATTTTTTCAGTTACTTCCTTATTCTAAGTAGTAAAGCAATAGGACATCTAGGCCCAAATCTCCATTTCCAAAATAATAAGATATGTAATAGAAATAATAAGATATGTAATAGAAGCATTTTTATTTTTTCACATAAAAAGAAAATGCATCATGTTATAAAAATACCAGTAGAGTAATAGAAAAACTTTAGACAAATGAGTCATTTGGCATTACAAATGAGATAACATTGATTCTGCAAACTTGTAACTTTGAGGGTTCAGGTAGAAGAAAGTATCAAATAAAGGACGCACCTGTGAAAAATGAGAAGGGAGACGAATAAATACTACTGCTAAAATCAAACAAAAATATTAAATTGCACTTGAGATACCTTGATTAACATAATATATGTTATTCTTTTTTCACAAGACCACAGATACCTAGGAACAAGGGTGGGAAGTGGTCATTGTATTTTTAAAGTAATATACTTGCTTAAAAATTATTTGCTGTTTTCATACCCTTTGGCCACACATTTGCTTGTATATAAAAAAGTGTTATTTTCGAGAAGACTATTCTATGTTGCATTTAAAAATTCCTTCCCCTTGGCCTATCAATTTGATGGTGTGATAAATTCAGCAGAAACACAAATGACAAACACTGTATATGATCCTTTTTATTTTTTTAAGGATAATAGAAATGAATAAATCTGTATTTTGTGCTTCAGGCTTTTCTTCTGTTCAGTGTAGTGATCCATTTTGCATTTTTACATTAGTAATTGTTATTATCCAGAACATAAAATGTGTTAGAATGACAAGCTGTACAAATACAGATGATACCTACTATTATTACCATGAAATGATGTACAATGGATATTTCAGTTCCATAGTGTTTCATTGTAATAGGTTTGGGTAAGGAAAACACTAGTATTAATTATAGGCAAATTTATCTGATTGCTATATAGCAAGCTACCTTCTGCAGTGCTTTTGAGAAGAGGAACAAAAATACAGGAAGGTGATTTTGGCAATGAGAAGAAAAATACAGCGTGCCAGCATGGCTTGCCATTAAAGCGGTCCAGAGACCATTTCCATCAGGCAATTTGCAAACAGCCAAGCCTGTGCTTGGAGGTGAGAGGGCTTTGCTGATGGAAGTGCATATTTTCTTTGCCAGCTGCCCTTAGTGCCAGAAACTTTCCAGGACTTGCTTCATTTACTAGTATAGATGTGAGAGCCAGAGGTGCCTGTCTTGCTGTGGTAGCATGAAGACCTTTAATGAAATTGTGGAGTCACAATTTTATGCCAGCTATTCAGAAACAGTAACTGACAGGCCAGTGAAAGAAGATTCAGTTAATACAAATCTGCTGCTTTACTCCCTGTGATTCAGTTATATCCATAAAATGGGAATTAATGTACCTTATCACCATGCTATAAAATAGATTTATTAGCACTTTGGCATCACCATGATAAGCAGCCCAGGGAAGAGATAGTTGATAATACTGCTAAAATACAATGAGAGCTGTATTTTCTTGTGGCACAGACATGAGCCACATCATGAGAACAGCAGAAAATCCTGAGTGGATGTTCTCAGTTCTCTAACCATTGTATCTACTGTGGGCTGAAAAGCTGTGGATCTTGTCAGAAATCAAGGATTATGTGATTACATAGTCATGCAATTGATGCCAGTAACCTGATGCATAAACACAAGGGGTCCAAATGAAGATTGGCCAAGGAGTTTTATTGCCAACCTGTCCTCAAGGGAATGTTTGAAGCCACAATTTGGTGTGGGCATGTGCATACATGCTTGAAAAGGAAGACAGTTTCCAATTTTAACAAAAACAATTCTTTCCACAGAGGATGAGAGTTTCTGTAATAATCACATGCTAGTCAATGGTAATTAAGAAAAGTCAATGCTGTGGTTAAGCTTGTTACTTGTCTAGTGCCTTCATTAGAATTGCATAGGGAGTGGGAATACCAATTCCTCTGTAGGCTCACAGCTCTGTAAGTCCTGGTCTTATTAAGCTATGCAAATATGTTCTTTGATCATTTATTGTTAACAAATGGCATGAGTGTCATTCACCAGGTTAAGCATTTTGTTGTACATGACGTGTTCTGTTCTGAAGAGATCCAAGGGGAATGAGCAGTCTTGTCCCTAAACAGTTGTTTGTAACTGCTGCAAATATATTGCCTTCCTATCAGATGGAATTTTTTAAGTGTTCTTGGGTGGAAGGAAAAATCATGAGGAGAAATATGGATTTATGAAAGGAATGCATTTCACAACATAGTGGATTTCATACAGTCTTGTCAGTGGACAAAGAAAGCAGGAAAACTCTAGCTATTACCATGCAGTAATGAGATAAATAGCTGGAACTATTCTTCCTGGAGTTCTAAATATAGCTTCACTATAGCTGTCATAACAGAAACCAAGCTTAGACAATATCACAATGACATAAACACATCTTTTTTTGTGTCAGTGCTATTGTTGCAAATATTTTGCTCTGCTATGTGTCATGTCATGACAAAGATGATTTATTGGGTGGGAAACTTCACCATTTCTCTTGTATTGATTTGTCTACTGAATCCCACATCACTAGATCATTAAACTGGAAATATCAGAAATATACCTCATTAATGTATATTCAGTGAATACTACAAACATATATATACCTTTTATCAGAATGTAGACATTCAGAGTCATGCTTTCATACTTATCCTTTCACATGCCTTCATACCTCACAAAATGAGAAGAAAAAGACCCTCTAGGTCATATAAAAATAAATTCCAAGATTAACTTCTAGTTTTCATTTTAAAAAGGGTATATCCTTTGTGAAGCAGCAATGCTGTAAGGTGACTTCACCTCTCTACAACTTGGAAAAAAAAATTGTCCAATGTGTGATGTTCTACAGTTACATATATACAATTATTATCTTCTTTGTGCCTCAAATGCCAGATAACATAGGGAAAAGGTGTTATACAGGTGTATATGTGTCAATGTCCAGAAAAGGAGCTGGTGAAGGGTCTGGAGTATGAGTCTTGTGAGGAGCAGCTGAGGGAGCTGGGGGTGTTTATCCTGGACAAAAGAAGGCTCAGGGGAGACCTTACCCCTCTCTGCCTGAAAGGAGGTTGTAGCCAGTTGCAGGTTAGCCTTTTCCTTGTTACAGTTGACAAAAGGTAATGGTCTCAAGTTGTGCCAGGGAAGGTTTAGTTTGAATATTAGGGATATTTTATTGACCAAAAAGGTTTCCCAGCATTGGAACAGGCTGCTCAGGGAAGTGGTTGCATCCACATCTCTGGAAGTATTTAAAAGACAAGTAGGTGTAGCACTAGGGGACATAGTTTAGTGCTGCAGCAGATAGTGCTTGGTAAATGATTGGATTTAATGATATTAAGGGTCTTTTCCAGCCTAAATGGTTTTATGATGCTGTAATAATGTCATGGGTGCTGGCTCAGCACTTAACAGCCGATACCGCAACAAGAGTGCTTACTACAGGCTGTGCATTTTCCCGTGCTCGGATACTCTGGCAGTCAGCAGTGAGAAGCCTGTAGTTTGAGAAGTCAACACCGAGTGCAGTGCTAGGATCAAATTATTGAGGCACAGGATGGAATAATATCATTGGAGCATATTGTCTTCAGGGGCATGAGCTCTCCTTGTTAAGGACTGATCTGAAACACATTGAAAGCATAGAAAAACATACAATAAGCTCATGAATCCCCTAACATCTAGTGTGAATGGTAAAATGCATTAGACTCTAGGCAACCATGCTGAGATGTTCCTAGGAAGGATCTCTCTCACTCCATGGTTTATCCCTTTCACTACTTGGTTGATAAAAGTAGTGCTTGCAGACCCGTAAGATGTGATGGATCTTAAAGAACCTCTCAGTGCAGTCAGGCTGTGTTTCATCATCTATAAGCAAATACCAAATTATGGCAGTATGGCCTAAACTTTTAGTATTTTTACACCATATTGTCAGCAAGACTGTCAGCTTCAAGATTTATATCAAGGCAAAGTGAAAAGTGTGAATATAATTTTTGTCTTATCTATATTTTGTACTGCTCCAGGAAGCACAAGGGTAATGGCAGGGGATGGGTGAGAAGACAGACGTCTCAGCACTCATCTTTTTTGTAGATTGCCCATCCTAACTCATAGAAGCATTAATTTTCATCATCTCAAAATCAAATTTCTCTTTTCTGTTTTGCAAATGTATGTTTCAGTAACATCTCTATTGAAGCCTGCTATGTTATTCCAGCTTGAGAGCTGCTAATGAGGATGGGGAATGGCAGCCAAGAATGTGGCATCTTCAGTGGATTCCAGCTTCACTGTGTATAATTTTCCAGCTGCAGTAAACCCAGGAAATTGTACCCTAAGAAGCACTGCTCAGTGAGGAATGCTTATGCATTTAGAAAATGGTTTATTCTTTTACACTTTCTCAGCCGTAATGTTAAATAATATGTTTTCTAGTAAAGTTCAGAGAGTAAAACAGACTAGATCACACGTTGAAAACCCTGAAAGAAAATACAAAGCTTTGATTCTACCTTCATTTAATGCCACCTGCCTGTGAGATAAAGAACTGATTTTAAATCCCGAGAAAATATTCAAGACAACTTGTTTTAGAATCCAGACTTTTTTAGTGGTCAATACCCATTGATAACATCCTTCACTTTTTTTCACTGAATCTTAACTTCTGTTCTTCAGAAATCTAGATAGACTGCCTTTGACAAGCTGTCCTTTAGAATACTCATGTATGAGCTTATGCTGTCCTGGAGGTGAATTTTGTTTTGCATTTTGAATCTCTTATAACAAAAACCAGGTCTTTTCAGCAGTGGTTCATTAAGTAGCTTGTACTGTTTCATTGACAGCTTAAAAGAGGAAATTTTATATAGAGTATGTGATTTAATATTATCAGAATAGTCTGAGAACAGCTGATGGTCTTCAAAGATTGTCAGAATTACTATTTGTTAAAATTTTTGTTGGAATTTTCATTATGATAGCAAACAAGATTAAAGATGATTATTACTGCAGTAAAAACAGCTTATATACATGTATACACATACTTTGTAGTGTGTAGAGATTTTATGAAAAAACATAACAGGCAAAAGTATTTTAGCCAATTTATTTCCTAATATGAAATGGAAAAAAAATTCCAACTCAAAACAAAACAAAGAAGGTCCAGACATTTGATAATAATTGGAATATTGAGTTTATTTCTGGGCATCCCATCATAGATATCAGTTATCTTTTTAATACTTACACATATTTCTTATGAGAGAACAGCTTAGACAGTGATTTAGAGTAGGACTCTATTTTCATTAAACGGTCACATCTGTGCTTTGGCTGCAAGTGAATATGCCATCACAGAAAAATTATGCAAACAAACATTATTCTTGTATTTAAATTCCAGTGAGAGTGTTTAGCTGACCTCTGTTCCAATTTGACTTGCTCTCATTTTTATTCTGTAGTCATGTTTTACACCAAAAAAAATAAAAAATACACTTGATTGTAAACTAATACTTTCCAGTTGTAGGTTTCACATAACTAATGATATTTTTCTTAAAAAATTCAAATTTATCAGCTTGTCATTAATTTCCAGAAAACAGACAGCAATGCTCATAGCATAATCCCTCTTACATGAGTTTCATTTTGATGCTTGAAAATCCAACCAACATACAGTGTCAGTTGTCAAAAATATTAACAATATAAACTTGCCACTTAAAGTAGGTCCATGTGAACTTAACAATTACCACAGCAAGTAAATATTAAGTAAATATTTGTATAGTAGCACTGTTGTAACAGTAATATACTACTACAGTAATATTTACTATTGTAAGTAAATAGTAAGTGAGGGAATCATATAGATTTAATTATATTGTGCTGTCTGTGGCTGATGTTTTCTACTATACTTTTTGCAAGCGTTGTAAAAATACCAAATTTGGGGAAAAAAATCTCATTCTTATTTGAGGAAGATGTAGGATTTGCATAACAGACTGTCTCTGTTACTAATACAATGCCCATTGCATCTTCAGCATTTACAAATATATATATATATATATATGTCTCCCCCGTCAGGATAAGCCCAGTGATGTCATCACAGTGATGTCATATGTCACATATGTCATACATGGCCTTCTCCCATTGTTGCTTACTATGCAGTACAGCTATAATTAGCTAGGTACTAATTAAAATAAAATGAAAATTAATTGTTTTTCTGATGCCTTGTTTTCTGAAAATTGGTGGCAATACGGTGATGCTTTCTCAAAACGTCGCTGAGGTTCCAGGTGGTGCCAGGGAGTTACAGACATAGTCACCCCAAATCAAACACAACCTTAACCCATATTTCTGATATGAAACATGGTTGGTGACTGTTTTAACCCCAGGACTGTTGAGGCACATGTAAATTAAATAACTGTTCTCTCTCCAGCTACTTCCTTGTAACTCAGCTGTAGTCTAGACAAGTTGGAGAATAGTCACGAGAAACTGAAGTAACAGTAGTGAAATATATTATTCTGTCCTTCATCAGTTTTTAGTGAAGTCTTCAACTTTTAATTTTTACATGTGATAACATGAGAACTAAATTAATTTTCTTTTAATTAGATGGGAACACAATTATTTTTTACTTTCTCATATAGCATGATATGTTCCTTATTCCTAAAAAAAAACAACCCAAAACCAAAAAAAACCCCACCACCATGTAACATTTCCACTGCAGTTGCCATTAATCTAGAGAAGAAAATGACTTGTTTATTGTTTCACCATACCTTGAAAGTTGTTGGCATGGAAAGCTGAGCTTAGAGTTTAATTTAAAAGCTGGGTAGTTCAATCCCAGAAATCTTTTTTAGTAAAATGGGAGTAGGTAGAGACACAAATCAGATGGGACATGCTATCAGGAATTGAAATATCTGAAGATATGCTGGATTCATACAATGGAAGTACAGGGCTTTCCCCCCTCCTACCAAAAGTAACAGTATGTGCAGTCATGGAAGCAAATCCAAAGATATGGCAAAAGGATGAGCATTTAAAACCTTCTGTAGTTTTGATATTGCCCACTCATGTAAGCACCAAGCTTAATAAATACTGATATAATTATTAAAAGAGTAATATTTAATATATCAGCTAAAAAATTATGCTTAATGATGCCCCAAAAATGCATTTAAGCCTGTATTAGTCTGTGTTCCAACATCACACAAGTATTATTGAGTGATAAAATTTCTATTGGGGCAAATTTTCAAACCTAAAGCTAACTCAGAAGTTGCGGTGGTGGTCTATTGATGGTTTTTTTGCTGACATGATGATTAAAGAAAGCCTCTCCTTTGCAACATTACAAATCTGTTTAGAATAAAGGGAAAAGACATGCTTAAGAAATGTTTTAGCTCCATGAAGCCTCTAAGGACTTGTTAAACTCTTAAATGCGTCTTGTAAAGCTCCTGCTCCAACTCCCACTAAAGTTAGTGACAAGTTTTAGACTGACTTCAGTGGCAGCCTGAACTACAACTGCAGCTGTCAAAACAACTAGAAATCAGTCATAAGATCAGCCAGCACACAAGTATATATTAATTTTAGCAGAAATTATACTTTGGGCGGCTCAGAAAAGAAACAAAATTGACCTCATTGTTTGTGAAGAAATGTGTCTCCCACCATGCTGAGCTGCAGAGGAAGTGAGAGCTGTCAGGACTCTGTTTTGAGCATTTAAGCATGTGAATTGGAACTAAAAATGTGAAACTGTGAAACTAAAAATAATAATAAAGAACCTTACAGAGCCTGTAGTTTAAACTCTTATTTTAGTCTTCAAAACCAAATAAGTACCCATTACATTTTCAAATGGTCTCATAGGAGGTAACAATTCCAGTTGGAATTGGTCAAGAACACTGAGTTACTAAAAATTGCTCACACAATTAAGGATAGATCAAATAGTAAGTATAGTTACTTGAGTGTAGCTGCTTATTCTGTGTCTTGTTGTAAGAGTGATTAACCTCTTTATTCTGTAATTGGGCTTTTTTCAATGTGTTCTTTGCAGCACAAGTATACTTGCCCAAACTTAATGGATATTTCACTGATTTCAGCTATATTCTAATGCACTTTGTGAAGTGAACCAGAAAAGCAACTGAATTTTGCCTTTTACAGTTAGATCTCTGAAGCCATACAATCCATTTCTTTTGTTAATGAGGTAAGTTGTAACACTCTATAAACTTGAGTGCAGTATTGCTTTTAAAGTAATTTTCCTGGAAGGGCAGAAAATGTGGAAACATTAAAAAATAAAAAAGCTCCCTTCTCTTGTTTCCTTTCACTCCCAGTGGTTTCCTGAAACCAAATTCCTACTGCCACTGTTTAGTGAGCTACATAAACATGTGTGTTACTTAAGACACATCTGTAGTGTTCAGAGGATTTTCAAAGCAAATGAAGCGGAGGTCACATGCTTCTGTCAAAAAAAAATCATTCTAGGACAGTCCTGCCTCCATCTCTATCCTCCCAACCCCTCCCTTTCCCATGTGCAAACTATACCATGCTGCATCATTTGTTACACCGCCATGTGGGACAAAGGGATGAAAAAAGCAAGAGGAAACTTCTTAAGCCAGCTTTATGGCCAAAACCAGTGTATCAGGGCACTACAGTCTTTCAGATTTTATATATATATATATATATGAATGAATATATATTTAGTATTCATACCAAGATGCTCACTATCGATCCAGAGAATTCAAAAGTCCTAAAAAGAGTCAAGAAATTAAATCTGCTGTATAGGAAATCAGGACCAGTGCGCAGCCACTGCTATGCCAAAGCAGAGGGCACAGTTTGAGTAATCTTTGCAATGAAGTTTCTGAGGTGTTCCAAAGGTTAAAAGTTTTTAAACAAACGTGAGCATGATATTCAGCAGCTGAAATTTGCTACCAAATAGCTGAAAGCAGCTACCAAAGAAAACATAACTGGTTTTAATTGGATTTTAACAGAATATTTTTCTTTATGGGTGTGGGTTTTTTAATCTAGTGTAGTACTCTGGAGAAACAGAGAATTATAGAATTACAAAAAGGCATAGATTGCAAGGGACCTTAAAATACTCTTGTTCTAAGTCCCCTGCAATGGAGAGGGAGGTCACCCACTAGATCAGGTTGCTCAGTGAAGTATCATGTTGCAAAGGTCTCATTCCTCAAAAGGGCGGGGTGGGTGGTTGAACATTCCCAAAACGTAAGAGCAGTTTTCCTTGCTGTGCTGTTCATAGCAGTAGGACAGGGAGCTCTGCTTCTGTGACCATCTGTGGGAGCAGAGCTGAGTCTTGCTGCCTGTGGCCAAGTCAGGCTAGTGACTTCTATCTCCTTGAGTGGCTTATGCAGAGGGACAGATCACATGAGGATCTCCATGAAGTTAAGGGCAGCAACAGATGTGGACGTAAAGAAAGCATTTGAAGTTGAGAAATGTGAAAGCATGTGAAGTTGGGATAACAAACTTCTAATCTAAAATGTCATATTCCACTGTATGGTTTTTTTTAATCCAAAGCCTTTGATATAATCTTCCACGGCTTTCTCCTGGAGAAGCTCTCAGCCCATAGCTTGGACAGGGCACTCTTTGCTCGGTACAAACCCGCAGGATGCCCAGGCCCAGAGAGTGATGGTGAAAGGAGTCACAACCAGCTGGTCTCTAGTGGGGTCCCCCAGGCCTCAGTATTGGGCCAGTCCCATTTAATGTCTTTACTGAAGATCTGGATAAGGAGATTGAGTGCACCCTCAGTAAATTTGTGGATGACACNCACTGATTTCAGCTATATTCTAATGCACTTTGTGAAGTGAACCAGAAAAGCAACTGAATTTTGCCTTTTACAGTTAGATCTCTGAAGCCATACAATCCATTTCTTTTGTTAATGAGGTAAGTTGTAACACTCTATAAACTTGAGTGCAGTATTGCTTTTAAAGTAATTTTCCTGGAAGGGCAGAAAATGTGGAAACATTAAAAAATAAAAAAGCTCCCTTCTCTTGTTTCCTTTCACTCCCAGTGGTTTCCTGAAACCAAATTCCTACTGCCACTGTTTAGTGAGCTACATAAACATGTGTGTTACTTAAGACACATCTGTAGTGTTCAGAGGATTTTCAAAGCAAATGAAGCGGAGGTCACATGCTTCTGTCAAAAAAAATCATTCTAGGACAGTCCTGCCTCCATCTCTATACTCCCAACCCCTCCATTTCCCATGTGCAAACTATACCATGCTGCATCATTTGTTACACCGCCATGTGGGACAAAGGGATGAAAAAAGCAAGAGGAAACTTCTTAAGCCAGCTTTGTGGCCAAAACCAGTGTATCAGGGCACTACAGTCTTTCAGATTTTATATATATATATATATA
>VWYI01017602.1:0-65320 GCA_013399455.1 Anthoscopus minutus | reverse complement strand
AAATATGTTTGTGATTTTTTTTTTTTTTTGCGCTCAGCACCTTTTTCCAGATTGAAAAAACAGGAAAGATGATCTGGAAGTAACCTTGACACTGATCAGTGAAAAATGGTCAGGCTGTGTTCAGTGTTAACCTGATTTTAACTGAGAAATTATTGTTCAAATTTCCCAGGGATCATTGACACTACACAAGAGAAAATTTCGTATCTCTTGAGTGTAAAATTTCCTACATTTAGGGTATTAACTTCAATTTAAGATCACTAAGAAAAAGGATATGCTAGAAAATAGGAGAAGGGGAAGCAGTATCTAAAGGAGATTGAGCATGTTCCTAGGCCAAATGCTGAGAGAAGTGATGTTAATGTATATAAATATACCCATGGTAGCTTTAATTCATTTATTTTAAATCCTGATAGACTGAAGAGTTTTCAGAAACGGCTTCACAAGACCTCACAGGTCATTTGGTACTTGGGCTTTTGATTCTGAGCTGTGATTTGGCAGGAGACATTTACTGTAGTGAGAGACAAGCTGAATATGCAGACTCTGTGTACATGGTATCTTACAGAGGAGAGGGAAAAAGCTGCCTGTCTGGAGCTGATGAAGTAAAATTAAGATTTATGAACTGAGTAATTTGGGAAGGTCTCATTTTGTATATATATTATGACTAGCAATGCTGAACTCCTACCCAAGGGTTCCAGAGTGTATATAACTTAGTTTTCACTGTGTGTGTTGTTATTCTATCTTGATAAATGAAAGCATGGAAACAAGAATTGGATATGCCCTAGGGTGTTAGGAAACTTGGTAGCAAAACACTGCAGAAAATCTGCCAATGCTTTATTTTAATGACAACTACAAACTTCACACAGGAGTGTTCACTATATACCTTACTCACTAGGCCCATCTGATTTATGTAGTTTATATCTGAGCTTTAACAGATGCATCAGATCAGAGCCATGCCAACATTTATGTTAGTGTTCCACATATTTGCTTCATGATTTTTCTCTTCATTCTCCTCTCCTGTATCTTTCAACAGTTTTTTAATGAGCACAAAAGGTGACTACAACTGGCTGGGACTAACCCAAGCCAGAGGAGAGCTGAGGTGGCCAAGGCCATCCAGACTGGTGTGGTGTGAGGCGTTATAGGACAGAGGGAACAGGGCAAAACACCAGAGTTGTGCAAGGGATAGTTTTTGTATAGTAAAGGAAAGCAATTCCATAATATCAGCTTCATGCCAGAGATGCTAATCAATGATTTTTTAGTTTTCTGTGACGAAAAGAGATTGCAGTGTAACTAACATAAGTGACTTGTCTTGAAATGGGATACTACAGAGTACTGTATTTCAGCAGAAACAGAAGGCAATTTTTAAAATTAATTTAAAAGTACAAAAAGAAAAGCAAGAAAATTCTTGTGGGATTTTTATCTTGCTGTAAATATTTCTTAGACATAACTGAAATATGTTTGGTTTTGGGGAAAGATGCAAATCCATCAGCAGAAACAATAGGCAGAGGAGGATGTTTTGTCCTTGAATCACTTGTGCTTTTCTATAACAAGCTATATTTAAAAGCATTTAATGAGAAAAAAAAATCTGTTTCTGGATTTATTTGATACCAAGTGTCAATGATGAATGGTCAGCTGCTGTCCAAGGCCCTGGCTTTCATTATTGAGTTATTTAAATACGTGTATGTGAGTACTAGAGAGAATTGAAATTTTTCACGATCATTGAGAGGAAAAAATGTCCCAGATTTGAAACATATGGTTTTTCATTCTCACTTCCACTTCAAAATCAAGGCTATATCATGTTTACAAAGGAAGTCTGATTGGAAACTGCAACAGAGGTCCTACCTTAGAGGTAAAATATATCTTTAGTTCCAAGGGGAATTGAACAAATAGATCTGCCCTTGCTTTAATAAAGTGGTCAATGAAAAGCAGTCTGAAGAAGAAATGTAACTGCACCCAGCTGATGCTTGAAAGGCAAGAGAGGGGAGCTTCAGATTTTACTTGAGGCTGTGAACAAATCACTCAGGGCTTGCTTGTTAGTGTGTCTCAAGCAGTGCAGTGGTTCTGGCATATTTATGTGCTCTGATTCTCAAAAGAGAAGTACAGAGATTTGTGTGCAAAGTATTTGGCTTTCATATGCAGGAAGAAAGCCCACAGATCCTACAGCCAGACAAACTCCCCCAAACAGGAGATGCTGAATGCTGGTTTGAAACAATATTCCTATTGAATGGATCAAAAGCTTGAGCACTACCCTGCTTGCTGATCATTTCATTGATATGAAAAATATCTATATTTTAGTGCTCAACTCCATACTCCACTCACTACTTCCCAATGCCATTTTTCCACCATTTTTTCAGCTGTTGTTTCTTATCAAAGTATACCATTTTGCTTGTATGTATGAAGTTTTGTGACTGAATTCTGCTAAAATGCAATTAGTAAATTATCATAAAGTATATATTCTATAAAGCTGAAGGCTTTTTTTTGTTTCCTTTTTATTTTATTTTTTTTCTGATAAGCCATTCTTTGATTTATATTTTTCCAGTTCTAAAGATATTGTTAGGCCATGGATATTGTTCTAAATTTGAAAAATTTTATTCATTAGTATTCAGTGTAGGAATGGACAGTTTCACTTTCAGAAATAATTGTTTGCCTAGCTAGTACTGCTTATTATAGGTCACCATCATCAGAAATATTTTTTGTGTGATTGGGTCAAGCTGGAGTTCCTAAGTGAGATGTACAATTCTCTGTGTTAAACTGTCACAGCTGGAAATTGCCAGTTATTTCTTTGGGAGCTATAACGTGCAGCAACAGAAGATTTACCCTTTGGAAACTTAATTGAGGTACAGACAGGTAGAGCTACCATTCCCCTCTAGCTCAGCTAAGGGCTGTTTAGCAGAATTTTCTTTTAAACCCATGTCTTTTTTTTTTCATAGCCGGTAGATCAGTAGATACAGGCAAGTTTCCTAAATTTTCTAGTAGGTGACTTCTTAAAAATTTAGTTTAGTCATGAAGGATGCAAGTGCAGACAGTCTTTTACTTTTGTTATTATCAAGACACCTACACATCCTCCATGTGAGCCAGAAGGAGAGTGTAGTCTCAGGTGGTTTAATGATTTCTTTGAGATAGCCTCTCCTCAGTCTGCTTTGGTCTGTCAAGATTACAGTGAGATGAGTGCATGTTAATACATCCACTCAACATAATGAATTTCATAATGAATGGCAAGTGCAAACAGAACAAGGATTTATCTGCAGGAGAAAATAAATGTTCTAGAGCAAAACTGTAGTGTGAATCAAGTTATTTTTGCACAGTTTTAATAAGACATAGGAACACAAAACAAATTATGGAAAATAATTGAATAATTTGCATAATTAATAGTCCGTCACAGTTAATTTAGCCTGGCTCTAATAGTCTGAACACCCTATGTCTCTTACCTCTACTTTTGAAATACCTGCAGTTACCAGCCTTACTGAATGGCTGTTATTTCAATTGATATTCTGTTTGCCTTGAAATGCTAGAAGGTTTTTTAAAAATTCTGGTTTATATCAATCTCTTGTTGTCAAAATAAGCATTTCTAATCAATGTAGTACAGAGGTAGAAGATACCTTATATTTCTTTGGCAAGATCCAACCTGTGTAGGAATTTAGTCAAATTCATACGACACAGCACCAAGGTCGAAACCTAGGAGAGTGATGAAGACTTGAATTTTATTAAAAGAAAAGGTGAGAATGTAAGAGCTGGATATATTCCTTAAAGCAAGCATGTAGCTAAAAGTCTATATTCCATTACTATAGGCAGTGTGATGCAAGAGTGTTAGGGCAAGAAAGCTTGCACATGTCATGGAAAGCCAAGAACCACAAGATATCCCTGGCTGTAAACATTTCAGTTTCTGGCTTTGAACAGCCATTTAGTGCTGTTTCATTCATGTAAGTACCTGCATGCTTCTGTCTGACACATGACTTACAGACTGTAGTGGAATGATTCTGGGGACCTTACATGGATAGACAGGATCATTCCATGCAAGTGCACAGAAATGAGCATTATTAAATCGTGGGGTTTGTATTATCATGATATATATTTAGAAAGTGAGGAAGGAAATATCTTCAATATGCTGCCCTGAAAGTGAAGATAAGCGCTGCAAAAGCTCAGACATCTCTAAGAAATTATTAGGTCCATCTTACAGCCTAGTCAAAACTGCCGAATCTCTCTCTTCAAAACTGCTGGAAGAAAATCCGATTTATATGGATTGCTACATCTGTTTGTTCATTTAGTAGAGTTGTAAAGCATGGACTGTTGATAAGAGAAGTTAAAGACACACAAGAAAGCTATTCTGATGAAGTGAAACTATTCTAGGAATTCTGGTGGGGTTTTTGTGTTTAGAACATCACTTCTTACTAGTCTCTTCAAATGTCATTTAGGCCTATTATGGGATGGAAATTTATTTGCCATGTTTCCAAAAAAGAACAGATGTGTTTAATAAATATTTGTTAGGTATTTGGAAGAAGGATATGTATCTTACATAAAATCTGAAAGAAGATCAAAAATATGAAATGGTATCTATGGGGGATAAGTATGGGGGTTCATAGACCTTGCCGGCTTGCTCCATGTCCACGAAGGGGAGACAGGGTTCTATTATGTTGGTGGCAACTCCTCATAATTTTGTAGAATTTGGCATAAATGCAAAGGAGTCTGATGTGCCTCTGCTCGAAAAGTTCAAGTGGAAAGACCCAGCTGTGGCTGGAAACCAGTTATCTTGATTGCAGTCCTGGACAAAATATCGACTGATGATGAGTGCTTTAGTGGAAAGAATAGGGCTCAAGAATAATTTGTCTGATAAACCTCTCACTGAAGTTTTCCATGGAGACTCATAGCTAAGTCAAGATGCTTCTAGTGGTGATAGAAGAGACTCCAAAGGTAATGTTTATACTTTTCAAATATCTGGAAGAAAACAAACAGGAAAAAGGCCCAAGTCTGCTGGTAGAATTTTTAGATAACACATACTGATGTGGTAAATAGTGATTTAAACATGCAGCACTTCGTGTTCAAAAATGTGCATGTCCTTATAAAAGCAAGTACAAATCTAGATAAGAAGTCTAAGCTGTATTTGTAGAAATGTGTATCTTGAAGAACAGACCTCTTAAAAGCCTGTAGAGATCATTGTGGAAAAGTGATGCAATATGAGACAAAATGACTAAATATTTATACACATATAGTCATATGATACTTGTTTTGTGTGTCAATTCATATAGCATCCATATCTATGTAAACACACATATATATGTGTATAGTATAGATAGTATTTGTAGACATATGTTTAAATGCATGTGTCATACACATGTATCATACAGAGTATCATGTATCATATACATGTATGGGGATGCTTACCCTACCATATAATTGTATATTTCCGTATTAGTAAATGTGCAAACAGCAACAGAAAATAGAAGAGATTTCATTTTTGTGAGGTTAGTAGGGAAGGCAGCTTGGAAGGTAAGCTGATGCCAGTATGGACCATCATGGGGGAAAAAAAAAACAAGTTATTGAAGAAAGTTTAATTAATAAGCACTGTAATAGTGCAAATATGTTTTAAATTATGTATAAGTATATTCCAGAAAGTCTCTTTGCTTCTGTACATATTAGCCCAAACTTGGGAAGTAAGCACACGATTAGATTGAAGGCATTTTAAAGAGAGCTCGCTCTACGGCATTTTCTTAGAGAAATAAAGACCTGATATGAGCAAAACAAACAAACAAAACTCTGACCCAGGTATAACTGATGTGCTTTTTAAAAATGGAAGAGCATTCCAGCACTAACCTTCTACTGGACCGGATAACGGCAAAATTTCTTGCCTGTCAATACGCTTGGAAAAAAATTCACTGTGACTTATTACTGACTGGGACAGAATATGAAATGTCTTTAATAAGGTTAGTGAGTAACCTACCCTGATCTTTGTTTAATCATGTCAGTAGTCATTTGAGCATTTAATTACATTTTTGAAGATCTTAATGGGAATAGCAGTATTAACTTATTACATTTAAATGAACCTGAAAAATACAGACCATCACCTTCCTTGTGCAGCCTCACCTTTCAGGACATCGGCTTTAACAATTATATGTCTTCTAATTAATACTATTTTCAATAGGATTGAGTATATATAAATATATATGTATATGAGAAGCTTAATGAATATACCCCCATTAAGACATTTTTCATTAGTCCTAAAAGTATAAATGAGAAAGAAAACTTAATTTAAACCCAAAGAGAGTGAATATAATACTTCTGCATTTTCACACTCATGCAGTAATATTCATTCATCGAGTTTCAAGTTAGCAGGGGACAGATTTATCCCTCTCATAACGCCATGAAATTCAGGAATTTTCAGTTATGCTAGTGATAAACTTGGACCTAGATTTTCTAAAATTGTACAAACCCTCAAAGATCCTTCATCTCCAAAAGGCATTTAATACATTTAACCAGCTTCTTACCTGAGTGATACTAAGCAATTTTTAAAAGATTTTGGTTTCTAATTTTAGGCTTCATGTCCAAAATGGGAAGTCTCAGACTTCAGGGATATCTTGTGGCTATCAAGGAAAAAGACATGTGCTTGCAGTATGCAAGACTAATGGGAACTTGTTCTTGAATTAAAATTAATTCCCCTTAACAAGGGTATTTTTGTTTCAACTTAAATAGCTAATGATTAAACCTTATATTTCAAATTTCAATAGAACAGAAATTACAACAGAATTACATTACAATTAATGTAATCCAAAATTTCATTCAGACTTGAAACTGACATTTAGGATGTGTATTTTTTAAGTTTAGAAACATGAGAGAAGTAATCTCTTCTCATTTGATTTACACAGTGTAATTCTGTGCTTCTATTTAGGGGTCAAAAATAATATCCAAATAAGACAAATATTCTCAAACTCTAGAAAGGTAGTCTTTGGCTAAGATGGATATTTATCCTAGAATATTTTTCTGTATCCTCTGAGCGTTGGCACTTTCATAGCCATGCTATGCAACTCATACTCACCTGCATTCTAGATTGGGTTTTGACTGTATTCTGTTTCAACTTACAGACCTTAAAATTTGGGTTATCAAGAAAAGCTTTGGGAAAGTTTCAGGTCATATACATGGTACTTTTAAATTCATCCAACATGCTTTAAAGGCATATATACAACTCATACCCTCTAGCTATGAAAAATGGCTTTTTTTGTTAAACTCCATCTACTGGTAGCCAGTAAGTGGAGCAATGTGGATAGTACACCATGCCAAAGTTAGCTTCTGGACACAAGATACAATAATAAGAGAGCTGAACATCTCTGTGTATATTGTAATATATATTTTAAGAAGAGATTGATTATTTATTTAATGTAAAATAGAATTTGAAATCAGAAAGCTGTAGTTGCACAGGAGCCACAATTGAAATACTGTGACTCTCCCACAGAGACTGATTTCAGACAGATCTACCCTTTTTATTACCATGTTTCATTCTTTTTGCGTATGTATATTTGATTACAATTCAGACATCTTTCAAAAAATGTATATTTGAATACAATTCAGACATCTTTCAAAATATCTGGAAGAAAACCTTGTGCAATGTTTTGTGCCATGCTCCCCTAAGTAAGTTTACAGTGATTTATTTTTGTGATAGCTGAACCTGACCGTGCTTGGGAGACTTCGGGTCAGCTGTTGAGGGGAAAACTGGTGTTAAAGGAATTCCTGCAGAGAGTAGAGGAAAGAGGGAAAGAGTTGAAGCTGTAATAGATGCTTTTGAAAAGCAAACTGTAGTTTTATAATGGGGACAAACTTTTTGTGAGAGGGAGCAGACAGTACATGTCATGAGGTGGCTTAAATTTTCATCTCCAGACACATTCATTACTTGCACAGGGTCACTCACAACATGTTGTGTAATGTTTCTGTATCACGTTATTGGGAAAATGGGATAGTGCAAGATTTCAGGTAGAGGAAGAAAGCACAGCACTTCAGTATTTTCCAGTTTTTCTCAGTTGGTTTGGGAGTTTGTCCTCAAAAGAAATGAAAAGGGAATTTTGTGTGAAAGTATAAAAAAGTAAGGAAAATAAAATTGAGCATTGGCACGCTCACATAAAGGGTCATGAAAATTAAGTTTTGAGTGATTAAGAAAGTTAAAGGGAAGGACTTTGTGATGTGCTGCTTATTTTCAGCTTCCTTTTTGAAAAAAATACCCCTTCCTGTTCTCAGTGCTGTGAAAACATAATGATTTTATAGCCAATGGAAAATAAAACAATTTAAAGAGAATAGCAAACTGGAAAAATGTCAGTCCCTCCAGACCAGTAAACATTCCAGTATCTCTTTAAGGAACTTGTTAATACATTTGTGCCAAGTAATACTTTAGCTTTATATATAAATAGTAGGATAGAAGCAGCTATAATACTTTTAACTCTTCCATAATTTGGCACAATGCAGTCTTTTCTTGAGGAAACACTTCCACTTTGCAGAACTCCCACTTTGACAATATCTGTTTCATTCATACAATATGATTGAACACAAATACAACATGGTCCTGTTGAAGTAATTTTCATTAACTTTAATTTTATAGTCTCTGCTCCTATTGCAACCCAGTTAAATGTTTTCAAAGGTCACTGCCATGTCCACATGGAGCAAGCAATATACAGTTTTGTTCTTTGAATCAAGCATAGCATCAAGAGAGGAATGTAGGTGATTCAAGGGCTCATTTTCATACTTGCCACAATACAGAGGCAAGCAGTAGGTGTCAGAAGGCACTCTTTGCAAGCTTTTGCAAGAGAGTCACAGATTAACTTAATTTTCAGATAGCTAAGGTTTCAAGTTCTTTTGAAATAAAATGCAGAGACAAATATAACAGTGTCTAGGAAACGGAACCAGTCACTGGTGCTATACATATGAAAGCAACTGAGCTATGTATTAAAATAATTATAAACTCCTTTATCTCATGGTTTAATATATTATTTGTATTTATTTTTGCTTATATAATTTATATCTCATTTATCTCCAGTCTTAGTTCTTCTGGGTTTTGTTTTCTTGTTCTGTAGGGATATCTCATCCATTACTGACCCTATTTTCATGGCTCAAACACAACCATGTGTAAGACAGGTATTATAATAATAGTAAGGGTACCTGAACCATTTCAAAGTCAAGGCATGATTTCACCAGTTGTTCATATACCTGTGTGTTCTCCTGTGTAAAGAATCCCATCTTATGCTAAATACAGACATATCCCCTGACCAGCTGGGTGTTAGGCTCATTTTTAGGAGCTGAAGTCCTGAGCAGCTTCTATGTAACCTATAGCTGCAAACTACACACTCCATGGAGTTTCTGTTGATGTTAAGAGAGACCTATTTCTATCCTTTGAAAATAATTAAAACCAATGCAAATGTTTGGACAGGAGCCGTTCCCAGCGGGAGTTAAGGTTGGCATCTCAATTTACATTGTCAGCTTACTTCTGACCAAGAAGCACCCATGGCAGACCTTCCAAGTTATGTCAATGAGCACAGATAGCTGACTTAAACATTTCAAAATGTTGTGTATGGCCATGCAGGTTTGAAGGAAAGGCCTGCCCAGTAAAAACATGCTGCTGCTGTGCCCCAAGCTAAGTCTGCCCAGAAGCAGGACTAGGGCCTGTGAGGATTATCACATCTTCAGATACTTCCTTCTGGCCAGCTGCTTAGGAGAGGTCAACCCTGCCTGAAAGGGGTCTCCTCCCCTTAGAGGAAAACAGTTCTAACCATTAAGTCTGAAATGCTAACCCTGCTCTGTCTTAGTTGTAGGACTCTTCCTTAGTCTCTTTTCCTTTCCAACTATTTTTGTGATTTTGTATCTGTTACCTCTAAGCACCAAACCTTTTGCCCTTTTTGGGGAAGTAGGAGCTCAGAATGAGAAAGATGAGAGCCTAGAAGATGTGTGCACGTATCTTTCAGAGATAATTTTCTTACAAAGGTAGGCTAGAAAGAAACCTTAAGAGGACAAGGAAGCAGAGAAAACTGGGCATTTTGGCTTTACAAGTAGAAAGTCATGTTTTAGTAAGAAATTACTGTCAAATACACTGCTTTCTGGCAGGGATCAGCTGCACTGGTTTGGACTGAGTGAACAAGGGCTGCAGGGTGCATTCCCCTGGGGCTATGTGCCTGGCTGGTTCTCATGGGGCCACTGACAACAGGTGTTGGTCTGGTACCAGGCCCCTCCAAGGGACACTGAAGAGGCTGGGCCAGAAGCAGGGCTGGAGATGAGCTGTGCCTTGTGTAGAGGGAGGATCCACTCACAAGACCAACCACCTACACAGATAGGGACAGAACTGGAGGTTGTCCCTGCTGCAACAGCCCTGGGACATGGACTGGTGGCCTCAAGGGGCTCAGATGGGATTCTGGACTGTGCGCAGGTTGGGAGGAGCCCCAGAAACTTTGGGCAGAGGTTGGCCAGGGCTATGGGTGTTCTCAGGGCCACTGCATTTCTTCTAAGCAAACTTTAATTTCAATTGCTCGTTATGACACTTTGAATGAGCAGTGAGTTTTAGACAGAATAAGATCAGTGGATGCATTACTGTTAATGTATTTGGCTTTGTAAATGAAAAGAGGGGTAAAAAGATGCCAAGCTACCAGGAGATGCTTGCCAGGGAATAAAGTAATAAAGTAATAAAGGAACAGTGTCTGTAGCAAACATGTGGCAATCATGGCTCAGGGATTCTTTCACAGTCTGTGACTCTGGCTGTAGCAAAGCAATGAGCATGTGAGGAAGGATGGGGCAGCTGGATGGGGCACAGCAAGAGGCAGGAAGGCAGATGACACTGTGAGATGCAAAATAAAGAGGTTATTGTTTCTTGCCACAATAAAGAAACCAAACTTTCCAGAAGATGCCTTGGCAGCAGTCATCCTGTAGCTAAGCACAAGCTAGACTGAGAATCCAAGCTAGACTGAGAATCCTTCCACCTCCTTCATCTCATTTGCCTCCAGCTCTGTCTATTCCATCCCTGCTTCTTTTGTCCTCTGCTGTGCAGCTGTTGCCATCACAGTTATTTTTACACAGTTAGTTTTACTTTCTCTTCGCTTTCTACTTCTGCTTTTGGCATTCTGTATCCTGCATAATTCAATGAAAATGTTTGCAATAAAAATCAGCAAAAAGACGACTGAGCTTCTACTAGTATTTCATATTGATGGCTACAGCATATGCTCTGGAAACACTGTGGAAAAAAATATAAATGCACTAGCAAAGGGCTGTAATTTTTTTACCTGAGTATTATAACCACTATAGCTTAGTTGTACTGAAAAGCTGAACAATAGATTAGGCTAATGCAGGAAGCTGTGTCTACTTATGAGGCTGGTAAATGTTTGAATTGTTACAATAAAGTGTTGAATAGAGGCAATTTTTAACATTGTGATGAGCATTAGAAGGCAATAACATTTAATAACTAGCAAATTGTTTGAAAGTATTTATAATAACAAAATAAATCGCAAAACCAGAAATGCTTGCTGTTTCAAAGATTAAATCTAAAAACACTTTTCCATATGTTATTGAGTGAAGCAGGAAAATAACACACCTACATTATTTAGAAGTTCTCATGAATAGTCTTAAATATCTTAAATATGTTTGTCTGCTATTAGGAAGGTGATTGTTTGGTTTTTTAATAGCATTTGCCACCAACCTGTCTGAATGGAGATGAGACTTCCTCCGCCAAAAGAAGAGTTCTGCTCTGAGAATAGCCTACTCCCAAAGTGAAATAAACTCTACCGGCAGTAAAGATGTTTTTGTTCCTGAAAGTGTTTATGCTGAAGATTTTGCTGGCATTGCTTTGTCACAGAAGGATGTTAAGTAAAGGTATTAAGTGAATGTGAATTAGTTTAAGTGCACAAAAGCCTTGTTTAGATGCTCCTTTTGAGAGTTAAAGTAGTGAAGAATTAAGACAGCTTTGTTTGTGAATGAGGACTGTGCCATAGGGATTAATACATTTTTACTGCTGCATTTTTATTTTGCATGTGTAGTTAATTCGGCTTAACTTTCCTAACCATACTGGTGCAGGCAGACCTCAAGGGACAGAGCAGCAAGGCACTGTAGAAAGCTATTCAACTACATTGTCTAAGTGATGACAAAATGAAAGATGAGTTAATTGATTGCAGATTTTTATTTTTGGTAAATTTGAAGAAGCATTGGTTTTGTGTACATAAGCATATTGAGGGAAGTTAAGTCAATTTAAATGCAAGAATGAATTCAGAACACATTAAATCACTTTGCCTGAAAAGTCCCCACTATGACCCTTTCATTTTGAATAGTAGGGCATAGGATGATGGGCTCTTACAGCTACATTTAGTACCTTGATTTTCTTGGTTATATCTTTCTACATAAGTTCTAAATATGTGACACAAATGTGTCACACGAACATCAATAGAAATTTTACTTCTGGCCCTTAATAAGAGTAGCAAACACCAAAGTCCACAAATGCACTATTTTCTGTTTAATTTTTAAAAATTTTAATTTAAAATTATTTTGATTTTTCTGTTTAATTTTTAAAACTTTGTGCTCCTGAGTGGTTTGGAGTGTATTCATGGTCAGAGAAATATTTGAGTGTGGTTTTTTTTCCTTTTTAAATAGTATTGCTTGTTCAAGAAACCCTGAGAACTACTTTTTCACCTTGGTATTTTGCTCTGGCTATGCTGACAGAATGGGCTAAGGGCCACCAAAATTGCCTCCAGTGATCATGGTTAGTGGGCAGAACATTAGCACTCCTTTGTGGTTTAAGATTTTATGCAAGCCTATTTGTTTGGTGTCAGTACACTTGCTTACCCTAGGCATCTAACCTGGGTATCTAAACTTCTCTTGGCTCCATTCCTAGACAGAAAAGAGAAAAATAAGCTTTCTCAAAGAGCAGCTCAGAGGATCTCTTTCTCTCTGTGCTACACAATACCCAAGGTGACTACCTGTGTGAATAGCCTCCTCCCATTATGCAGATTACCATTCTTCCAAACAATAAAGCAGAAAATCAGTTTTGAAATCTCATAATCATTTTAACCACTAGGTCTGCTAATGACCATGAGCCTCATTCTTCGCTGACAACAAACATTGCAGTCTCTGATCGAAGTTATCATATCATATTTGTTTAGGTAATGCGTGATCTTTGTTGCTGTGTCTGGCATCAGCTCTCATCTTAGAGGGGGGGTTTATGCAAAGAACTTAAAAATAACGCTCTTTTAATTATACAGAAACTATCAGCTGCTCACTTAAATACTTGATCTTCAAGCTGGAGAAATGTCTGAGACTCCAGCTAATGGGCTGCAGCTGAGCACATACTGCTGTTTACTCAGGCTTTCAACAGGAAGCAAGCAACACAGCGTGAGATTAGTGGCTTGATTAGCTGTTTGATGTATAATGTATAAGCGTGCCTCTGAAGATGTGGTCTTGTCGAGCATGGGACTGCTTTTTGACAAGAAGCACAATATATTTGTATTGAACATGCTTTAGCAGCTTCAAAACCTCCCTGCTAGAGATGGAGCCTGCTGCAAAAGTGTTAGTTCTTTTACACAATCTACAATTCATTGATAATAGATTCTTACCCGTTATATGCTGAAAGCACTGCCTATATGTTAGAGCACTTGAAAAATTTGCAAGGGTTTTGCACTTTTTTGGTAAAGAAATTCAAGAATGCCTATAGTTTTACACTGATTTCAATATGAGAAGGCCATTTCACATTTCAGTAGTTTCAAAGTTTCCGTGCTCATGTGTGGCAGACCTCCAGGTACTGCCTGACAACAGCTGGATGGATTTTGGGTTCTGATATGTCTCCTTTAAAATGGACAGTTTGAGCTAAGAATACACATTGGCAGATGAAACACGACTGGTTTCTCTTCAGGTCTATCAATTTAGATTCAAAAGCTGGCAGTGCTGTGGAAGTTGTTGCCACAGTATTATCCAGAAGGAAATTAGCTACAAGATGGGGAATTGACCTGTTTTCTGCCTCTTCATATTGCAATTCTTCATACACATTTAAGAACTGTAAAAATCATTCTGTGGTCCATTTTTGCAATCTGTTAATAGACAGAATAGTAAGTTTACCTGCTTCTTTTACTGGCAAGCAGGTGTGATGAGTGTCAATAATGCCTTATTAGATCCTCTAATTGGAAGAAAGCCTTAGAGAGTGCCTGAAATTACTCTTTTAAGAGTTTGCTGAAGACTCCCTAAAAGGAAGCTAATCCTTTCCCCAGATCTTGCCTGTGGTTCTGTTTGTTGTTTCCACCACATGTGACAGATGTTACTTAATGATGTATATGTTCCTTATATACAGCACACCCAGAAAATAACCTCATCTAAATTGCTTATGACAGAAAATGTTAAATTATCACTCAGTTACGCCAGAAAATGTTAAAATATCAGTTGTGCATACTTGCTATCCAGTGCTGCTTTAATTCCCTTCTCCTTTAGTTATATTTTGGGCCTCTAAAAATACTCTTTGCGCTTTTGGTGGCTGATAGCTTAGATTTTCCCATTTCCTTTTCGAGAGTTAGAGGATAATTATAACACATGTTCTGTAGTTAGGAGTGAACAGAAAGTCTGTTAAAACTCTATACAAAATTTACTACAATGCTATTTTTGGATATCTATTCTTAAAAGTTCTTGGCTTAAGCTATTTAAAGAATTGTAACACTTCTCAGCATTTTACTTCAGCTTTTATAGTGGTTAAAGCTGATGGAAAACTGGCCCTTTTTCTTCTTTTTCATACCATAATTCTACCACAGCATTACCATTCACAGATTCTTATCATCATTTTGGACACTGATATGAGCTTTTTGCTCAGTAACAAAAGTAAAGTGAGTAATGAAAAATTGAAAGCCAAATTATGCATACTAAGCAGAAAGCCAGTGCAGTTATTTGATGTTACACTGAGATCAGAATTTAGGTTCCTCTTGTTTTTCAATCAGAAAATGCTGTTGCCATCATAGCTAGTATGGAGATAAATTAACTCTGTTTTTCATAGTACTGAGGTTTATTTTACAAGGTAAAATAAATAATCCACCCTGTACAATACAAATTAAAAGTGTGATGCTGTGTTTTTAGAAGCACATGTCCAGCTCTTCCTCTGGTTTTTCTATCTTTAGCCTTGGGTTTTGGAATTGTGCTAGAAACAGGATTATCTATGACTCAAGAAGACAGAAGCAAAGTAACCTTTTTCTCAATTTTAGTGCAAATTAAATGCTGGACATGCAGCAGAGATTTGTTAGAGAAAACAAACAGGTTACTAAAAGCATCTGGATAAAAAAACATAGTGGGAACTTGCTGCAGCTGCAAGAAGGAGTATGTAAAAAGTTTACAGGTGATGAGTACATGTAAATGGCACAGAAAATTATTATTGTAGGGAAGATAATAGGGGCATTTATGGCACAGCAAACAAAAGACTGAAGTAAAAGATAATCCAGAGTGAGGTTGATGAAAGCAGTAACAAAACAGAATTTAAAGTAATATTGCTACAGGAATAAGGAAAAATAAAGTACCAAAATGAAATCAGAGCGGGGAAGAAGAGTTCACAAACCTCTTTTCTTGGCGGGAACCATGGAAAATGGAAGAACAAAGAATTTATTTTGCTTAAGTGCAGTTTGTGATCTTATGCCAGGATTGCATTGCTTTCAATGACAGAGCTGAGAAAAGTTGACAGTTGTGGCTTATGTGGTGAGATCTACCAGGCAGCACATTTTTCAAGCTGAAAAATGGCACAAACCCTGGACAATCACAGTCCAGTATCACAGGAAACACAATGAGAGTAAAACAGCGCTGGTAGATGCATTAACCACTATCAGTACTGCACCCATTTCCCCTTTCCACAGACAGAAAATCAGAATGATAAACTTCAAGAAAAGCAGTGTCAGTGTAAACAAAGCCCAGTTAGGTTAGAAGTAGTAGCAACTGTAGTAGTAATAAGTAGTGTTGATAGTAATAATAAATAACACTGGTAATAATCATAAAGGCAATAACTTCTAGATGCAAGTGGGCATAGTCATTGTGTTTTAATTTGATAAATTGATGGCAAAAAAGGCAAACATATGTACTGAGCTACCATCTTAATACTTTGTCACTATTAAATATTTATCGCTCTTAAAAA
This sequence comes from Anthoscopus minutus, assembly GCA_013399455.1. Lineage (NCBI taxonomy): Eukaryota > Metazoa > Chordata > Aves > Passeriformes > Paridae > Anthoscopus > Anthoscopus minutus. The sequence continues at coordinate 49,236 of VWYI01017602.1, read as the reverse complement.
GAAGCCCACAAAGAATATCAGACCTTTTAGAAGGAAGTATTGCACAGACCTTGTCAGGAGTTTTATGAGGGAAGGCTAATTGTCTTTTCCTTTCTTTATTTTGCAACACTGAAATCTAGTGATACCTGCCTTTCCTTCCAAAAGGCTAATGAACGTGTCCTGATATTCATTTGAGTTTTAAATGACGACAGCAATGAAGAACCTTCCCCATCCCCTGTGACCTTTGTCATTAGGCCTGCTGCCCGTGGGGAGAAGTGTGATCCAGGGCTGTGTTGACACAGCATACCCAGTGGGACAGTGTGTGCACTTACTGTCACACAGTGTGTTCTCACATCTGTGTCCAAGGCAGGCAGGACTGGCTCTTTGTTTGCAAGGGCTTTTTATAAATTAAATCTCAGTGTTTCCTATGGGGCAGGTTCCCAGCACTTATTCTCTTCTAAATTGTTCACATCCCTTGCTTTCTAAGCCAGCCTTCTCAGCTGTATTTTGTTTTCCCATAGAGTTATACGGTTACATTTGCATTGCCCACATGACTGATGAACTCATAGTCCAATTTTGTGTGTTCCTTTCAGTCCAGCCCCTTTACATTTCTCATGTCAGTGGCCTGGGACTGTATCCCTTTCTGAAGGGGAGGAGTGAAAGAAATGGAGCAGTCTGGCAATGCAAAATCAAAGGATGGGTTCTTGAAGTCAGTTGTCGGCATAATCTCAGTGTATACCATTAAGGCATGTCATTTAACATTTTTTTTTTCATTTTTGTTTCCTCTCCTTTAAAAACATGTGTCTAATATCATCCAGTAATTAATACTTGGTAAGTTCGTGTATATAGTTATTTGAAAACTGAAATTCTCATAAATGGTTTGTATTTGTTGAGTACTGACTGAAGCCAATAAAACCCAACAGTAATACTGCATTTCCAGCACAACTATTCCCTGTTGTATCTATTTCTACTAATAGAGATTTTGGCATGGGGGTTTCATTGTAGCTGTAGTGCATGAGGAAACCATAATCTGTTGTATGCTTGAGTCTTTGGTCAAACCTAACATAATGGAAAGAAAGACTTCTATTTTTTACAAGAAATGCTGAGCTCCATGTATTTTCTTTAAAGATTTTTTAAATGTTCAAGCATGGAGATTGGATTGCATCTCTGGAATTTTTGTTGATGGCTCCTGTGTTTAAAATTATTGTTTAAGCATGCATTAGCCTAAGCATCTTCCCTTCATTTTGGCAGTATATAGCCTGTATTTCCCATTCTTGACTGAAATAAGCTATAAAGTTATAGGACAAAATATAGGAAAAAGTACACTACAGTAAGCTGAAGTTTACATAGCTTTTTGAATATTATTAGTAAGATTGTGTTAGTAGAAGGTTAATGCAACTACCAACACTGTAGTTACAGATTTCTAGGAGGTCAGGGAAAACAATATCTTCAAAATGGTGGCTTGGGGCTGAAGAGTTCATATGAACCACTTAGTCCTGCTAATATTGATTCAAACAATTATATCTCAGAAGACTCCTCTTTTCTTAAAAACTCCCTACAGAAGCAGATTTCCTTTCTCCTTAACCTTCTCCACGTGCTGGAAGCTCTCAGAGGACCTCTCACTTAACACAACAACCCATTTACTTGCCTTCAAGAGCCCCATGGGACACACTTTTCATCTGCCTTCTAGATGGATCCTTGCTAGCAGCTGTTCTTGCTGTCAGGCTTAAAATGGTGGTGAAAGTAGATTCAGCAGTCATAGCCCAGTCTGTACAAGCCACTGGGCAGTGCATCCAACCTTCTGCCCCTCTCCTGGGTAGGTGGAAGCACACTGACCCTCCCTCCACCATGCCTTGACAAGTGTGGATAGTCAAGTGTTAGACTTAGCCAGGTTTTTCTCTTAGATATTTTTATTTCTTATTCAGTCTTCCATGTATCATTAATTCCAGCTCCTAAGGCCAGCACTGGCAGGGTACCTGAAACATCACAAGCACCAGATTGACTGGGGGGGCAGGGCTCACCCCAAGCCATCCACCCACTGGCCATGGCACCACAGCCAGGACTGGGTGCTGCCAGAAACCCCAACCATGAGAGGTCCAGAGGCCCCAGGTCCAGGTCCTCCACTGCAGCCTCAGCTGAGCCACTGGTGTCCTTCTCTTCTTTCATTCTCATCTTTCAGTGACCTCTCTCCAGCCCTCTGGCACAGAGCAGAACTGGCATCATGGGCTGAGTTTCTCTTGAAGGATCAGAGAGAAGCTGTAATGTGGGAGCCATGTGGGAAATACCAATACCAGAGTCATGAGAGAGGGGAGTTGAAGCTTATTGCAGAGTTGAAAGGTTTTTTAGACCTTCTTAGAACATTACGCCTGCCTGCAGCTATGAATCTATGCACCTGAGGTTTGAATCCTAAAGCTCTTATAAATGCCTGGAACCAATGAAGCCCTTTACAAACTCCCACAGCATAAAAAGGGCTGGAGAGTAGTGGAGCCAGTTTCTGAGATAAAAGAGAGCTCTTATGAGATTAAAACATCTGCAAAGTATACTCAGTATACTCAGCTCCTGGACTGCCATTGTCACATAACATTCAGTGATACTGCAGCACAGCTGAGTGAGGTGAGGAATGAGTTTCAGCCCATCTGTGCATTACAGTTATAGTGCACCCATCACACATGGTAGGATAAGACAGATACCAAAGCATATCTATAAAACAGGTAATTAATCAATCTATTCCAAGGCCAGAGACACCAGACAGTGAGAGCAGAGGAATTGAATCTCCCTCTTTGGCACACATATGTTGTCCTGCTTCATTCTCCTGCATCAGCCTTTGGATAGGTTGAGGTCAGAGACACTCTGGTTGCTTGTTGGCTTTGATTTTTGTTTTCTTTGCTGTTGCTTGTGGTCAGTCAGTATGGCTCTATGCCTATTCCAAATAAAAAAGTGAAAAAAGGAGGAAGCATGGACATACACACTGGTGAAGTTTTATAGGATGTTTTTCAGCTGTAAATTCTTGGAGCCTATTAACTAGGGAATTATTACAGAGTGTTTAGTTTAAGAACTTGATATGAATGATCCAACTACTGTGTTTCTGAAACCAACAATAATGATGGTTTCACTGAGAGAGTGCAAAAAGCAAATGACTGTGGGTCTTTCTGCAGGAGATCAGAAAGGTGACCCTGGCAGCAAAAACATTGCTGAATCCATACCAGAACAAGATGTACAGAACTGAACTCTTCTGTGCACCAGTAACTGCCCTGATGCAAGGGCTCGCACTGGCCATCAGGCATGTGTAGAAAGGAATGCCTGTGGACAATATACACTGGCTACATTCTGGAATTAATATGAAACCTCCTGCAAAAATATTAATGCTTTCAAGGAAGAGATAAAGTGCTGATCATTGATTTAATTTCACTTTTCATTCAGGAGGGTCATTAAGCGCAGCCTTGTGTTTCTGTCACATAATGTTAAGCTAAAATACTTATGATAGAGTTCAAAGCCTTGTGGAAAACTTCCTCAAAACATTCCTCTTGGAATCAGCATGCACTCTACAGTCCAGCTTGTCTATTCTCATCCCCTTACATCCCCTTGTCTTTCCGTTTGCTTCTCCTGTTCTGTCAGCAAGTTTGAAGGAAGCAAAGCTTCATCCTCAACACACATATAGTCATAATTTATCGTTCTCAGAACCTTAGATTCTGCCAGTTAAGGGATTTAAGAGAAAGGTAATTAATTTAAAATGTGAAAGTAATAAACAGCTGGACTAGTTTTTGTGGACATGAACCACATTTTTGGACGACAGCTTTGAAGAATCTGATGAAAAGAAAAGGGAGATAGGTAAACAACCAAATCTAAAACACCTGACTTGTACCTGTCTACATATGCACCAGTTCTTTAATCTCGGAAAAGTAATTTTTGGTTACCTCAGAATTCTTTTTTTAGCTTTTACAGAAGAAGATTAAATCCTGTTTACTCTTGAATAGTATAAGAATGGACTTGTCCTTATAACTCTGGCTTGTAAATATTGGCTTATTTTATTATATTGAGAAAATGATCAGCTTACAAATGTCCAAACCATGGTAAAGAATGCCATTGGCTAACCAGTTTAAAATTATCATGTTGAAATCTGCTTAATCATCACCTGATAAGGATAGCACATTTATGCTATGCAATACTATGATAAGTTTGTTGAACACTTCCTGAGTGGATCTCAGCTCTGCTACTAATCTTACCTGTGCATACATGCAGGGTGATGAAGATGGATGTGAAAGCTCTTGTCAGATAAACTTTCTTCCTTAAACTGGTTTCCAGGAGCTTCTTTTTAATTTCTGAGAAAATATGTGAGCTAATAAATAAATGCTTTTCTTTCAAGATGTTTAGACAGTTAATTTAAAAGTTGCACCACACCTTCAAGACTGAAGGAATCTAAACCATACAAGAAATCCAAAAAAACTCCTGAACCTTGGGACTCGTTCCACATTAGTGAGAACTTTATAGCTGCTCCAGAATGTTGAAAACTTCGACTAGTTTTACTGGGGAAATGCTAAACATCTGAAAAACCAAGCCTTCTTGCAGTTGTAACGTGTCAGAAATTTCTGGCTGGAATCCTGCTGAGATTGTCATGTACTTTTGCTGTGACAAACGAGTTCATGAAGATTTCTAGGCAATCTGTTTTTATTCACCTCTTCCTTTTACAAAATAATTTGGATTATATTTGTCCCTGGAGATGCTTGAGCTTTTCCTAATTTGCTTGCCTTCTTCTAAACACTTTTTATATGGTGTAGGATTTTAAGAACTCAACCTGTCAAATTTTACATGTTTTTGAATGCTGGTTTGTTTGGAAGTTGTTGGGTTTTGGGTTTTTTTAAAGAACTGCAGTTGATCTCAGAATTTGCATTTGGTTTAGAATAGACCATGCAAAGGAGAGCAGCAAAGGGGGGAAAAGCTCACAATTCTGTTGAAGAAACTAATGAAGGAACACAGCATAGAACTGCATGGGCTTCAAGCTCATGTCCAGTCCTTCTCCACATTCAGAAACAGGCGGTTTCCTCTGGCTCTTTTTTCACTGTGAGATTATGAAGGCAAATCTAATCATGCTCACAAATCTACAGCACATGAGGCGAGAGTGCTGCAAGATGGAGACCTACATTTCTTCCTCTTTGACCCTCCCCTTGCCCCTCTTCTTCTAAACTAGAGTTTGCCCTCCTGACGTCAAAAATAGTGTTGCACCCACAGGGGTTTTTTTTAATCTGTTTGTTTTTTGCCTTCATGTTCAGAGGAAGTACCTATTAAATTGTCTATGAAATGGAGTGGTTGAGAAAATTTGATCTCATAATATTTACATGAAGTAGCTTTGCAATAATAACACTAGCTGGTGTTAAGAGAAGTGGAACCCTTTTGGTCAGGTACAGAAGGAAAAGTTTTATGACAGATGAAGGAAAAATTCTGTAGTAATAATCAAGCAGTCTGCAAACTTCTGCAGCCAACCGTGATATACTGAGGACAGTGGTTTTTTAAAGTTCTGTGTTTTAACAAGTCTTTGTTATCTATATTTACATATTTGTGAAAATAAACAAAGTATTAAAATATAAGAAGAAACAAAACAGTGATGTTTCAGAGATGTTTTGATGTCAGTGATATAATGCAGTTAATGACTGTAATGAAGACCCCTAGGCAACATAAAAGCCAGTTATGCTGTTAAAATTAGATCTGGTCAATATTGCTTCACACACAACTGACTTGACATTATGTGTGCTTTTGTGTTACAATGTATATTAATGTTTTGAAATTGCTTTGGGGATAATTAACATTAGAGGAGAAGTCAAAACCTCAGGTTTAGAGAAAATGAAAATCAGAAAAATGCTTTGTTTTATTTCTAAAATTATCAGCTGCATAAGCATGCGGATGCTGCAAAGGAAAAAAATTACTATTCATTTCTTCTTAAAAAGTTAGTTTTCAAACAGTATTATATTTCTTTATCAAAATCCAGGATTTATATTGACTGGGATGGTGACATTTCAATCTAGAAAACATTTGTTGTAGATGTTGCATTATCATTTTCAGCTGGGCTATGGAGTGAGCAATTCCACATCCTTTCATGCACATGCTCTGAGTAATCTTGGCTTGGTTTACATCAGACATGGGCATGTTCATCTTTCCATGGCTGCATTTTTCCAAAGGCAGAAACAAAGTATGCATTCCTCTGATACTGAGATGATGAGAGGGCGAGCAGTGCTTTCCAGGAGGTGTTAGTTCTCCTCCCTAGACCTGTGCTGCACCTGGCCCTGTAGTGCCATCGCGCTGAGCTTCACATGGCTCAAGTAAATATCTCTGGATATTTACTGTTATCATCAGTGCACAAACATCATCCAACAGTACAAATTCACATTAAACCAGTGGGACAGCAAAGAATTTTTCACATTGTACAGAGTTTCACAGAGGATTTAATCCAGAAAGATGTGTAGAGGTTGTTTCAAGCAGATTCTAAGTGTAGCTTGGTCAGTTCCTAATCAAATTATTTGAAAGATGAAACTATCCTTTTTCTCCTGATTTAGGTTATAAACCAAACTATACCGCTTGCAATGGCATAATAGCTCAAATAAAAGCTGAATAAAGGTACTTTTATTGTGTTAATGTTGCTGCAAGCAGCAGAGAGATGAAGTCAGTCCTCACAGTTTCTCAACAAGCTTCCAACATTTGCTGCTATAGCCACTGTAGTGATATAGGTTTGCCACACACTATTTTTTGCTTTATGCTTGAGGACTTAGCCTTTGGATGGACATTCTCCTTTCTTGAAATCTGTGCAAAATCTAATATATAAAGATTTTTTTATATATTTGTATGTCTTGTTTCCTTGGCATTGGCAGGTTTTTTCTACAAGAAGGAGAGAAATATTTCTGCAATAATTCTAATAATATTTTTTACAATTGTTTATTTTGTTGTAAAAGTTGGACCACAATCACTTTGCCTTTGATTAGTTTACTGTGGAAAGAAAACAGAGACCTCTGGGGCTTTTTCCTTAATTCTCTGGGCCTAAATATGTTTTTTCTCTGAGGGTAAAATAGGCCTCAGTGGATCTAATTCTATTGCTATATTCACAAAAGTAATACTAATATTGGGCCTAGGGGTGAGTTTAACACAAGGAATTAGGTTTTGTGGTGTTTTTCTCAGTTGTCTGAACATTCTGATTTAACTTTTAACAGTGCTCTTACCTGTATCACCTTAGTGATAAAAAAAATTTTCACAGTATAAGCTGCTTTTGCGATAAAAATATCTATGATCCATCAAAGGCATCTTAGGGAATGCATTTTTTTCCTTTCAATGTCATATGTACTTCAGGCAGTATAAATTTTAGAGGCCCTGTTTAAATGGTCATATTGGCAAAAGGGTGGGATTCAGCTCAAGTCTAAGATATTTCCTTAACATGCATGTAGTTGTCTGAAGGCACACTAAGCTCTTTGTTCTGTCGCCTAAAATTAGGGCATCTCCTGACATTTGGAATGTCCTAAAGATTCTTAAACATCTGTGGCATTGATAGCTCTGACTCATGATCTCTAGGCGTCTTTTAGTCTTCTGATGCAGTAGCTGGAAGCTGAAAATACATAAGGGATGACACTAGCAACAGAATTACATCTAGGTGGGTAAGCTCACCATGCAGACTTGATCACACATATTCAGTTAGCCAGAAGATCAATTTGGTTAACCTGAAACTCTACTTCAAGGGTTGAAGCTATCTAAAATAAGCAATCTAGCACCATTTGAGAAACCCTGGGATATCCAGTCCTTAAGCTTGGCACTAGTGTATGAGTTGTCCATCCCAATGATGAGCTCTGATCTTGTCCATGTCTAACCATTTGGAATACATTTATAGTAACTGAGGCACTGTTGATTTCTTTACCGTGCATTTATTGCCATTTAAGCATGATATCTGGAGCATGCCGCTATCTTCTGATCTCAGCTGTATAATTCAGGATCTTGATGGTTTATTTATAAATTATCTGTCTGACATGTGTCTTGCTGGCATTACACATAAGAGCCCTAAATTGAAATCTAAATAGATAAGAAAAATTCTGCCCCAAGATATATCTTTCATTGAGTCGTGTTTGATCTACCTGCCAAAAAATCTTTTGATTTAAGAAAATGGCCAGGAGGAATATTTTCAATATCTATATCTAATTTCTATATATTTCAATTTCTATATCTAATTTGACACATCATGCTTAGTAATAATAGCAATAGTCAGACATATATTGGCAGTAAAGTTGTCTGCTTATGAATGATTCAAAGTTTTTACAGTCAATAGAGAGACCCTTTAACACTTTCACATTGGCACAAAGTTTAAGAGAACAGGTGGAAGAAATGAAGCAGATTTACCAAAGATAAGCATGTCAACAGATATTAAATACAAAAATACTGTGCCTGGTGCTGGAAGGCTCTGTCCTGCACTAGAGTCTGAGGGAGTATTCCATATGCTTCGCTGATTCTCATAGCCTCATCTGTATTGCTGTGGCTCAGAGCTTTCAGACAGAAAGGGAAGGTGGACTTTGGCTAGGACATGCCATTGCTCTTATCCAAAACAGTTAATTTCCTAATTCCTAAAATCTAAATTCCTTAAAATCTAAAACTTATTAAACTACTTCATTCTAAAAATACCTGCTCAGGGCACCATAACCAGCTAACCAAGCTGCAGATGTCTGTGTTGGAGTTGCCTAAAGGTGAGCCCTCCACCTCATATTTCAAACATATAAGAGTAAAACACAGTCAATATATGACTTAAAAATATTTTAATTGCAGTACAGTTTAATTGGTGGCAATAAAGAACAAAATGAATAGTGAAGGTTATCTGAATAATTGGTGATTCCTACTTTTTTTACACACAGAACACGATATCTATTAATTATTTTCTTTCTGTAACAAAAATATATTTCTTGGCAAAAATCTTACACTTTATTTTAAGAAGTATATCTATAAGTCATCAAATTATTATTTTCAGTATTATTCAGGAATATAATAATCTTATGTGAGATATCAGGAATTTCGTATATCTTGAATTTCTATGTAAGATAGTCAAGAGACTTTCCTCAGTCTTGCACCAAGGAAATAACTCTGAAATTCACCAAGGAGTCTTCTGTAGGATACAACTTTCCTTTGTTTTCTGGAAAGATTTAAACTGGGTTGTGCTGAATAAAAAATGAGAATTCTGCAAAGAAGATTTGGAAATATGGAGAATATGGAAATAGTTTTTAATTTCAATTCTTATTAGCTATGTTGCGTTTCAGTATGGGGGGAAAATCTAATTTGTGTAGGGCTGGATGGATTTCTTCCCTGGAGGACTAATGCTTTTTGAATGAGTTGAGGGAGCAACAGTTTCTTCTAGAACAGGAACAGGTAAATGAATAATGTTGAGTTGAAACCAGCCAGATCATGGATTATGTCAGTAACCTCTGCATAGCCAAGAGCTGCTCAGCTTGAGCCACTTCTAGCCTTGATTTGAAGTTTTGCTCCATCATATTTTACACATAGGCACCAGAAGACCATCTACCTACCCAATTTTGGGTAGGGTCCTTTGCAGGTGAGGGGAAGGAAATGTAGTGACTCTGTTTTGAATGCCAAACAAGGAATAAGTATGTTGTCTTCAAAATCATTATGTGTTAAATGTGCATAAAATGTTAGGCAGTAAACAGGATTAGATGCTGATTATATTATAATATTCAGTGTGTTTTTGAAATTATGAAAATTAGGTGTTAATCCATGCAGAAGATAAAATGAAGTCTTCTTGAAGCCACAAAGTTCATCTTTCCTCTAGGCAATCCCAACGTGGTTTTTTCTCTTGCTTTAGTAGAGATGAGAATTCTAAATATATATCTGAATCTTTATTTTGCTCCATAAAAGCTAGCTTATAGGGAAGAAGGTGCTTTGCACATAAATTTGCAGCTTTCATGTGGTACTGTTTAAGATTTTCCTGGGCAGTTGGTGGGTAACTGAAAGATGCTGTGTCAGCAGCACACACTTGGTTTTGGATGCTGAAAGGAGAGCTTTCATTGGAAGTGATATTTGTTAGAGTGTCTGTCTGCAGTGCTGATTAGATGTTGCCTGGAAAAAAGAGCAATTCACTGAGAATAATTTTTCAAGGTTTGTAATTGCCAGATACTACATTTTTTCCTTATCTTTTTATGGTTGGGTTTTTTGGGTTTTTTAGAGACAAGTATAGGTTGTGTGTTATAGTAGTTGAACTCCCATCTCATCACATTCATTGGGTTTTCTAGATATGTTTTTCCAGACATTTTCTCACACACCACCCTCAAATCTTTGTATTAAAGGTTGTATTAAATCTCATGCTGTCACCCGGATGGGTGGGAGAGAGTTTTTTTGACTGGTGGCTATTCTGTTGACCTGCCTCTAAAGAAAACAAGTATGGACCACAGAATGGTTTCTGATGAAATGTACCATCTTTTCAAAGAGGCTTAGCTCAAAGGATGGCTTGGATGCTTGGCTCCTCTTGTGCAGTAAAATTGTGTCTGACATCTGTTTAATACAACTACACAGAGCTTAGAACTGAAGGGCAAGCCAGAGAATTCAAGCTGATGGAAACCTGCTGCCAATGCAGTGTGTGTGCTCATGTAGTTTATTAATCTTGTCAGTTGTTATTACCTTTTTATCTGGATCCTGTTAACTTAAGATTTGTATGTAACTCATGGAAAATATACGTTTTTGTTTTCTTTGTTCAGATATGAGAAATCTATTGGCATAAGTCTTCAAAGGCATTAAGTCAGTAGCATCATGGAAATTTGGCTGTGTTCTGAGCAATTGAGCAGCTATAAAAATTAGACTAGGTTATTTTAACAGGCTATTGTTCCATAATCTATTTCATCTTTCTTTCTATGTTTTTTCTTTTTTCTTTTTATAACTTTCAAGTCATATAAAGCTACTCAGCTTTTTTTCCAAAGTTCAGTAAATGCTGTTACTTAGTGTGTAAGACTTTGTAATTTCAACATTTTATATCCACTAGATAACTCAGCAGAACATAGAAACACAATCCAAACAGTGGAGACCTTTGTATATGGACGAGTACCACTCTAACAGAAAACTTCTCAAAGGGTTTTTTTTTGTTAGAGCAAAATGCAAGAATTAAATATGCTTATGCAATAGAGAACAAAACAGCAGAAAAAAATCTATTTGACACTCTATTTCTTCTGTTGCTCTGATTTGGTTACCTTTGGTTGTTTATTTCCTGTTGCATGATCTCTTTGCTGTGGACCCTTGGCAAGTGTTTTACTGTCACTTATTCTTTACATTTCCTCTCTTGACCCTCCTGACAGGAATAGGCAGTTGCATGTCCTAATGCAAAGCTATGACCAGCACTCATTCATGCTCCCAGAAAGTTCTTCACTGAAGAATCTCACTGCATCCATGCTGAGTATCTTTAAAATATCCCCTCTGCAAAACTTCCATTCTCATCTTGCTATCATTTTGGGGCAAAGTCTTGCCTTTATCTCTTACTATCAAAAATACTCTTTGCCCATGAAATGTGGAAAATAATTTTATTACCACTTGCAATACTTGAAGATAATTTCCATTGTTTTGGGGTTTGTTGCTGTTACACCATGCTGTGTAAGAAATACCTTAGTAATCATTTACTGAATTACATTTTATATATTCTTAAATAAGCGTCTATTACATTTTCTGTCAATAATCTATATGTTGTGTCATTATTCCCAGTATTATACAACATAATATGCTACCTTTAGTGTCTTTCAGTTTTTTCTTCAAGGCTGTTAGCCTAAAGATTTCTTGATGCTTGATTTGTCAAGGTTTTCAAAGTGAAAAATGAAGTCTGGGGTTTTTTTCACAGCCCACACAAGGGCCCTGTAAACATAATTCTATTTTCTGAACTCCATCTCCAGCTCAGTAGCATCAAGTGTCTCTACACTGGGAGCTCCTCTCAGGGTGATACTCAGGTCTGAGAAATGAGACCAGAAAGCTCTCCCACCCACACTGTTAATAACTTGGAGAGAAGACTGCAAGATAGAAAATGAACTGGAGAAAACATGGATTTGATGTCCAGAAATAATTTGGAGTTGTAATTGGCTCTTTATCTCATATCTAAGCCTGTGATACTCCGTCCAAGACCATGCTTCCCATATACAGAATGCTTTCAAGACACACTTAAGGAACTACAATTTGCCTCCTAAATATTAATTAATTAATCAATGTAAATGTCTATTATAATAATTAATTATAAATTAATATAAATATCTAAAGTCTCTTCTCTCTGATTTAATACTGCAAAGTGCATTTTTTTAGCAATAGGAAGTTATTTGAAGCTGCACAGTTCGTTTCAATCAGTCTTCTTAGGGGTGACAGTTGGTCGGTTTTAGCTATTATCAGTAATGTATCACTACTTTTGCTTCACAATACTGTGAGATACAAGTGAACATTCTTATGATCTGTAGTCAGACCATATTGTCATTTATAACACCACATTTGAAATCCTCTAAATGTCTTTCAGGGCAAAAAGAATACTATTATCACATTTCTTGGGCTAAATTTTGAAGGAAGACTTGAAGGTGCAAAATTTGAGGAACTTCTAAAAAATCTTATTTCCACATTTGCAGCTAAACATCCTTAGACAGTGTTCCCTTAGGTCTAAGCATTTTTGCAGCCATCACAACAGAAAGCTGTGTCTTGGTTTCAGACTTGATTCTGCACTGTTTCGGTGCACACATTCATTTGACTTCAATGTTTGTTTTTGATTGTTGAATATTGTGTGCAAAAATACTTACTATTTCAAACATTAGAGGTTTCTAAAAAGAGCTGGAAGCTTTTTTCACTGGAAGTAGTTTCCCTTCATACACACATCTGATTGCTGCTGTTCTGTATTTATTACTGCCTGTGATGTTATTCTCAGCTGTGTAGCAGGGATGGAGATATATGGAAAGTACTGGCTGAAACAGTCTCAGCATCTTCCTGAGACATTTGCTCATTGAACATCAAGGTGTGTGATGTATAATCTTTTTCTTCTTTTGGATTCATTTCTATTAAAGGATTCACAAGGACCAACAGTAGTGAGAAATGGTTCTCCTGTATTTTGATAGTCCACTGGTGTCATGTTGACACTTTAAGTATAAGCCCTGGAATTTGCTGATTATGATTCACAGCTTTTCCTGAATTTCCCCATTTTGTTGAAATTTTCAGGCTTTTTCATAGGATTTATTAATGATATTCTGTTATTTTTTTATAACTTGAAGTTCCTTAGGTCCTCAAAGAATGTCTGTTTGTGTGGTGACAAAGATAAACGTGATACTCTTCTGTAAGAAACCCTTTGAGAAATTTATTTTAAATACAGTGTGGTAAATTGCATTCTTACACCTTCAAAATCTCAGATGAAGTCAGCAGGAGCTTTTGTGAATACTCATGAGCTAGTTTTTATACAGTCAACCTGGGAGTGAGAGTAGTGTAATTGTGCCAGGCTGGAGCACAAGCATGAATTACACAGCCTGCCTGGAAAGCTGGGTGAATAATGGGCCAGCTAGCCTGAGCTAACCTCTGTGCTGCTTTGGCTGCACTTTGTCAGAACTCAAGTTAGCTCGTTTAAAGCTGACCCTGGCAGGCTGACACACGCTATGGTCTCTCTGTGTCCTCACACCTTTAAGTGCAGTAAAGACCCATCTTTGCAACAGTTTACTGCAGCTGGTACAAATCTCTCAACCAGATTTCTTATGAAAAAAGTAGCTGGTTCAGGAAACCTTAACCTTGTTTTAATACTGACAGCAAAAATCTTGCTCCTTCTGTCAGGGATGGGATGTCACCCCACAAACATGAAAATTGCTCATTTCTATGTCTCTTTTTAAGAGTGGTATATCGAGGGAAACTTCTCTATATTGCAGTGGCAGTCAGGAAGGGATCTGCTTATGTTACGCCTTTTCCTTACTAAGCCAATGGGACTGAAAAAAATACATTTCTATGGCCTTGTGGTTGCTAAGGAAAATAACTGGATATAATAAGGAAAATAGTGGGTTTGTGTCTGACAAGCTAAAATCATATTAAATGGGGTATTTTCACAGTTAAATGTTCGAAAAATTGGCACAAACTGCTCTGTGTCTCTGTTACTCAAAATAGGGCAATTGCCTTAGTCAAAAGTGAACACATCCAGTTGTTGATTAGTTACAACACGAGGATGGATAGCTTGTTTATCCAAATGTTACAAATTCTCTGGTTTTCAGTTTTCCTTTTGCGGTAGCTGCTGCCTCTGCTGTATAAATGTGGTTACCAAAATGTGGTAACTATATAAATGAGGGAGAGAGCCTGTGGTGATACGGATGCAAAATATGCAAACAACTTCAGCTAAACATAGCTTTACCATAGTTTTGTTATATAAATGTCAACTTAAAATTAAATGTTATGGAAACATTTCTTTTATCTTTATGGACTCTACCAGCTGCACAGTTTTCTCAAGTACAGTTTACATTTATGATATTGTTTAAATCTATCACATACATTCAACATACACAGAAGAATTTTTTAAAAGCAAGCTGTTTGCATTTGTGCAGTAATTACCCAAGGTCCAGCTTTAGCCTTCCATATGCAAGACAAGTTTCTGCTGACTCTAGGGAGACCAGGAGTCACTGAAGCTGCAAGCAGCAGTTTGATTTTTCCAGAGATTAACGAGCTGAAGACTTTTTATATATTTGTTTGTTGTGGAACTATGGTATCCTGCAGTGCATTAGGAAGAGTACTGCCAGCAGGTCGAGTGAGGTAAACCTGCCCATCCACTCAGCTCTAGTGAGACAGATCTGCAGTTCTGTGTCAAATTTGGGGCTAATCAGGAGATACAGGAGATAAGGAGCTCCTGAAGCAGGTTGAGCAGAGAACTATGAAGGGACTGGAGCATCTCTCTTACAAGGAAAGGCTGAGAGAGTTGAGCCTGTTCAGCCTTGAGAAGAGTTGACTGAGAGGGAACCTCATCACTGTCTATCAGTATCTGAAGGGAGGAAACATCCAAGAGGATGTTTCCAGGCTCTTCTTAGTCATGCCAAGCAACAGGACAAGAGGTAATGGGCAGAAACTGATGCACAGGAAGTTCCCCTGAATATGAGGAAGAACTTCTTTATTGTATTGGTGACTGACACCAGAACAGATTTCCCAGGGAGGGCATGGAGTCTTCCTCACTGGAGATTTTTAAGAGTCATCTGTACACATTCCTGTGTCATGTACTCTGGGAAGACCCTGAGTAGGGAGTTGAGATCAGATGACCCAGTGTGGTCCCTTCCAACTCAACCCATTCTGTGATTCTGTGACACACACTGTATCATTGATTTACAAATCATGGGTAGATTTCACAATGTATTTTCCAATTAGAGATTCTTTTCCCTTGGATATTTTGTAATGCCATTCCAAATATTGCATTTTAGCCCCATTTTTCCTCCATACATCTGATATGAGACTCACCTAGGAACTGCAATAATACCAAAAAGAGGCACTTTTAAAATTATGTGGTTCCAACCAGCTCCTCTCTAACAGGCAGATTATAAATACATTTTGAAACAGTGTCTCTTTATGTCACAACAATATGCTGTTGTGCTGTGGTACAAAGCAGAAATGTTAGGTTCTATACAAACAGATAAAGCATTTGAGTGGCTCAGCCTCATAGTGTAGCTGTCTCCACAGAACAGATCTGGTCATGAAGCTACAGAAGGTGGCAGATGGAGATTGTTCCAGACATATCACCTCACTATGAGTCATGGAAAATAGACACCAGCATTCATTAATGCTGCCAACCTGCTTGGCCTGACATGGGCTGGGTTCAGTGGTCATTGGATTAGAATTTGGAAATCAGAGCTCACTTCTGTTTGTAACTTCCCTAGTTCCTGAAAAAGGATTTATTATTCTATAGCAACACATAATAAGGATTTTTAAAGTCAAGATCTAAATAGATTAAATTAACAGGGATGGTGATTAACAGCCACTCAGAATGCCACATAGAGGTGGCAACAGGGCAGGTTCTAAGAGTAGGTTCAGGTAAACAAATGAAATATACATCGTGATAGAGCTGTGTCTTAGATTTTGTAAATCATTCACAGTTTGTATGCATGCTAAAAGTATGCAGTTTCCCGAACTGAGATTAGACAACCTGATAGCAGCAGAGTCTGTTCAGATCCACAGTCTGAGCTTCAGGAAGCCTCTGAGCCACAGTCTGCTGCTAAGGAACTAGCTTGGGTCCTCCACAGTCTTCCTTTCATATCTGCTACCAGCCACTGCTGCAAGGGCTGCACAGGCTTTGGTCTGTGGTTGTCCAGACAGTGAAATGGCAAACAACTTCAATAGCCAACTTTATTCAATGAAAAAGCAGACTCATATGGACTTGAATTACCAAGTTGACTTTCCTTTTTTAAGTTCTGGAAAAATCAAATTATTTAGAGAAACTTTCAAGTGCTTCATTTAGCTGTCACCTGATCCACGTTCAGCCAGCCACAGACTTCCTGAGGCAAGAGCAACTGAGTTTGGAGTTTTTTCTTTTGGTCTGTGAAGAAAAATTGATCAAATAATTTTGATTCCCCTCTCCCCTTTCCTCTGAAGCAAAAAGCTGCATTTTACTACTTCTTGTTAAGTACTAAGTACTAGAGATCAAATCTAGAGTTAAGAAAAAGTCTTCCTGCAGATCAAATTGTCAGGGACTCAGTAGGTATTTTCTCTTTTTTCTGCAGTCAGGCCAAGGTCTGCCTGCATAGCCCTTTTCATATGGTGCCTGCAGCTGCAGGGCCTTGTGCATGGGCTATGCTCTTCCATGTGCCAAAGACATGGGAAAGTTCACTCTCATGGAGTGCCACAGTCAATGGTACTCTTCAGAGGCCTGGCTAAGTGAACTTCTGGTCACATCCAGTCAAAAGCTCCAAGAATTATATGAATATTCATTTTTAAAAGTAATTCTCTCTGATGGGCTACATTAGTGCAAAATCCATCTAGTCACTGTGGTTGTGCTTGCATTACAGCATGCTGGCTGAAGTAGCCTTTTCATCTTCAAACAGATCTGTAGGTCTCTCATTACAAATCCTCATTCTTCCTCTAAACTCAAAAAAGCTGATAAAGTGGGCAGGTGTAGCATGTGACCTACTGGGCTATGGCCACAGCTGGAGGAAACACATCATGGAAAGACCTGCTAAAGAGATGATAAATACATTTCCAAATGAAAATGCTGCACTGCTGGACATCTGAACCTGTGCCTGGGCATTTAAATCACTGCATTGAGCCTCAAAAGTGTTCCACAGGCAAATGAGTACTCCTAAGTATGGCAGCTCAAAACAGCTGCTCAGGGCTTCTGTGTCTGAAGACATCAGTTCATTGCTGGAAAATTCTTCAGTCTGGTAAAGAAATAATAATTTTTATAATAAATATATAATTAACATGCACCCTTTTTTACTTTATTGGTGCAAGTTTGGTGATATTTCTTGCCTTTTCAGTAAGATAAAATAAAATTCTGTGACAAGATATAAAGAATATGAACAAGTACATCAAGTTACAGCAAATTAAACCCATGTCTATCATCATAGTAAAACCCGTGGTTTAACTTTGTTCTTGCCTGGGTTGCAGGAAAAGTAGCCAGCAAAATAACAGGAAAGAAAATGCTAAGAATAGAAATGCAGGTAATGAGAATACTACAAAGTTATTTTGAGTTCTGGAGCCTTTATATTGAGACTAGATCATCCTTAAGGTGCCTTTCAGGCCAAACCATTCTATGATTCTACAATTCTGTGATTCTGTGATTAATGTTAGGTTTACAATTGGAAGAAAACTCAGTGAGGTTATTGGGGTAAGGAGGAATGGCTATGAGACAATAGCACCAGGAGGATGAGAATGCAGACTATCCCATCATCCCAGCTCGTGAAGATCACTTGTTCTTAAGATAGTAGTTTGAGTGATGCAGTCCAGAAGGCTGGGAAAAAAAAGTAACAAAACTGTTTGATGATTAGACTTTGAGGAGTAATGTGATGCTCAGTGTTTCTTATGTAAAAAGATATAAGAAGTTTTCTTATGTTAAGAAAAAAAATTGTAACTGTACAGGCAGTCAGATGTTGTACCAGGCTATCCAGAGAGGTCGCAGCCTTCTTCCCTGCAGACACTCACCACTTGACTGGACACAACCTTGAGCAAGCTGATGTAATTGAACTTGTGTTTAATTTCTGCAGGAGCTAGACAAGATAACTGCTGGAGGTCCCTTCCAGCCAACATAGGATTTTGATTTTTATGAACTTCCTTTGTAAAAGAAGCCAGTGTAACTTTAGTTTCATTAGAGATTAATATGCTGATTCTAACAGACAGATTCTGAGTTATTTATTTGCCTGTGATTGTCTGAGTTCAGTCATGCTCTGGGCATACTAAAAAGCTATTTATTTCATAGTTTTATAGGAAGGTTTGACGAAACTATCTTCTGTTGCTTTGATAAATTGGTTGGTTGGGTTATTTTTTTATCTGTGTGCTCTCATATGAATGGATGGACAGTTTAACATGATTTTTCATTTAAATCAAGATACCCAGTTTTGTTCAACATTCATTCTGTAAAGCTATGTAAATAAATGTTCATAATGGATCACAAAATACATTAAAAGAGCAGAACTTGTTTTTTACACATAAATATATACATGTTTACACATAAATTTGGCTCACCCTGAATCCACTGTCCACTTGTCAGACTTTCTGAGGAATCAGGAGGCAGGCAGACATGGATCTGTTGCTCTCATTACAAGGAGGTGCAGTCAGCTGGTGTATCTCAATTAAGAACAATTCCTGGCTGTGATGGGAGTGCTCCATACATAGCTTTAATCACTCCAGCCTAGGAAGGACCAATTCTCAATTCTACCAAATTTCTCCAGTACCCTTGAATTAATATTTTAAAGACAGTTAAGAATTTAGACTCTCAGAGACTCATAATTTGCAAAAGCTCTTCATTGCCTACCCCATACTGAGTTTTTATGTGAACATTTATGAACTGTAGGAGGCAAAATTATCATGTGTCTCAGCTTCACATTGCTAATATAGGAAAACATTGCTGTGTCTTATGATAGATTTGTCTGGACTGAGTACACTGAAAAGGGTATTACTTTGTTGGGAGTCACAGAGAGATGTTCCTTTGGCTCTCAAAGAACCAGGAGTCATTCTTAGCTGAAATATACTGACTAACTGGACCTCCTTGTACTGACAGAGGTGTTTTCCCTTCTAGCAGAGATGCATGTCTGCCTGTTCCCAGTTCTGGGAATTACAATCCTGTTTTCTAGTATGGTCCCTGCAACTACTGAAGGCTACTACCATACTGAAGCTCCAAGAAACTGACTTCAACTGTGTGGTTTTAACAAAGGGATACCCAGAGCTTCTTCTCCAGCCTTGGAAGTATGTAGTGTTCAGCAGTATGTACTTACAGTCATCTGATGAAACTGTGCACATGAAATCACAGAATCATAGAATGGTTTGGGTTGGAACTGACCTTTAAAGATCATTGAGTCCAATGCACCTGCTGCAGGCTGGGGCACCTGCAACTAGATCAGATTACTCAAAGCCCCATCCAGTCTGGACTTAAACACTTAGTTAAGTGCTTACAGGATCATCCTGTGTGAAAGGAAACTGATCTGCTAAAATGAAATTCACTTAAGACTCTGTGCCTGCAATATGTCCGATAAATGCAAACTTGTTTCACACGAATTTCTGAGCAGAACAATTTTGGCAAAGAGTGAAAGCCGCTGTAAGATAAAATGTTGGAAAGTAAAAACACCCTCATGTGTTGTTTCAAACAGGCAAGCAGCAGCTTTAATGTGTTTGAGATCAAAGAAGTTTTCCCCATATGGAAAAAAAGTGATCACTTTGTGTATTTAACATTCTGCATAAAGCGCAACAGTTGTTCCAGAACCTTTGCAACTCAGCATTTAATAAAATAACTCATTATTGAAACAGAAACATTATTGTTGCCAAAGCAGTGCATAAACACAGTTTTGGCACATGGGAGCCAGACGTGTGAGCAGCAGCAGGACAGACACCCCAGGGAAGGCAGGCCTGCTGTGGGCACGCCAGGTGCTGCCCTTCTGCACTGCAGTCACTGCTGCTGCGCTCTGCAGCCATCCTGGTAGGGACTAAAGAATATCTTGTTTGGTGCATGGAAGAAGTTATGTAACACTCTTTCCAGTTGGAGTGATTATGAGATAAAAGACCCTGAAAAATATGAGTCACATCATTGGGCTTTGACTATAGAAACTCAGACAGAATAAAGGCTTATTGTGAAAAGTAGGTGTTACATCTTGTGCTAGGTCTCAAGATCTAAACAGCACTGCAGTAAGTTTTCTCTTCTCAAAGCAGTGTGTGATACACAGCCATAAACTGTTGTACCCTCTCCACACAACCTAGTGCTTGACAAAGTGTGTTTCTGCTCTTTGCTTTTTAAACACAAAGAAACAGGCATATGAGGAAATAGGTGAACACCCCACTGCCCCCTCAGCTCTGAGACTTCGTGCTGCTTTCATGTCAATATTATATGGAGGAGCATAGAGAGGAGATAAGTATTGCTGAAGGTTTAACTCAGGAAATTTTTGTTGTCATTTGAACCTTTGAAAATGGGATTCTTCTTTTGCAGTCTCACATCTCAGGTTCTGGTCTGTTAGTACTGCTGCCTAACAACAAGAAAGGGCACTTCAGATTCCAGAAAGTGCAGGACTTATTTAGATTACAGAAGACAAGACTAATGGTGTGGTATAAAACTGAACACCCTTGAGCTAAAGTACTGTGATTGATTCTTAGAAGTAAGTTTAATACTAACAGTGCATTATTTTAGAAAAATATTCTGTATTCCATTTATTTCCTTGTTTACTACCGGGAGAAAGCAATAGGAAATTAACAGGATTTTCTCTGCTCTGGTGATATTTATGAGTCAGCTCATAATTCCCAACACAAGCCATGCTTCCACTGAAGTCAATAGCAAGGTTTCAACAAAAGCCAAACCCAGCTATTAGTTACTAGGAGTAAATAAAGTTAGAGAAAGAAGACCTAGATCTTGGTACATTAAAGAAAATTTTCAAAATGCTATTTCTTAATAATGTTATGGCATTTTTCTGCCAAGTTTAATGAGCCCTGGCTGCTTAGATTTCTGTTGCAGCTGTGAGGGACATTGGGGCTATAAGGTAGCCCGGACTTGTATAGTGTTATGCTTACCACTTTTCTTTTTTTCCATCATGAATATATGGGGGTTTTTTTTCATTACAGACTTGCTCTTGCCTCCTTATTCTCCCTTTTAACACTCCACAATGGAGTGCTCAAAAATATTTTTCTGTATTTCAGTTTATTAAATATGATAAATCATTCCTGTCTTAATCAGCTTGCTGAATTGAAGAATCATAAAGTGATCAGATCAATTAGTATCTCTGATTTTTTATCACTTTGTACCATTCCTCCTACAGCCACCACAGGCTGATATAACAATGTGGAACAATACACCTCAAATCTCTGATGTTTACACTACTTTTTTTTTCCTAATTTAAAAAGAAATATTTTTTTAGAGTGTACTTTATTTCTCTACTATTCTGGCTAATGTGAGATAATCACATTTAATGATAGCAAATAAATTGGAATCCCCAAATAAAGCCAAGCATCCCATAGATTCTTCATCTGTATCATGGACTTGAGCATTACTGCCAGAACAAACATGTTATTTTGCAGCCTGGAACGCTGTTATTGGAGAATTTGTAGGTACTTCTTTGTCCGTTATGGGTGCTTTTTTGTTCACATTTCTGAAAGGATAAAAAATTGTAGAAGTAGACAAGGGTTGCTAAGATGCCTTCATGAGAGATATAGTTAAAATAAATCCCATTTGCTCATGTATTACAGTACAGTATCTCTGTATGACTGATTTTGAGTGTCCTTTCCCCTAAAAAATTCCCTAGTCAATGTTATTAACTATGTATCAATGGAAAACAAATGTAAAACCAAAGCAAAACCCAGTATATAATATATTACAGGAGAAAAATAAGAGAAATTAAGAAATTTATTTTTGTTCCACATCTCTTCAATAGGATGAAGTATTTTAGGTGCAAATGCACAGCTGACTCAAGTGCTTCCCACTGTATCAACTTCTCGTAATCAAGCTGGGCTAATTGTCTTGATCTCAAGTTTTTATTAAAATATGTCAATCAGGCACCTGAATTTGAATGATTAAATTTTAAATAGATTTTGCCCAATCTTTACCTTTGATTAAGATATAAAACAGTACTGAAATCACAGAATCAAAGAATATTCTGATTTGGGAGGTACCAACAGGGATCCTCAAAGTCCAGCTCCTGGCCCTGCACAGGATAACCCCAAGAATCACACCACATGCCTGAAAGTGTTGTCCAAATGCTTCTTGAACCCTGTCAGGCTTGGTGCTGTGATATATCCTCAGCATGTGAAATATCCTCACTGTAAATTACAGCTCATTTGCTAAATAGGTTTGTTTGATGAGTTTTCTTCAACACAGTAACTTGACATCCAGAAGTACCCATCCATAATAAAAGATGTACAGGCAAGTCCAGAGAAAAATTTCATCCAGATACATGGTAACTCCCAGACCATACCCAGGAACTGTCTAGGAAAGCAGTGTTTTACCCAGGCCAAAATTATTCTAATGGCAGTTCCCAGCATTCAATGGTGTAGACCATCAGCAGCCACTGGGAGTGTCATTCCCTGTCACAGTACTCAGGGATCCAGCTTAATCTCAGCAAGTGGGGTTAACTCCAGAGGATAAGGCAGGCAGGCCAGCCATTTTAGTCCCAACAAAGTGTGTTTCCTTCTTAGTTTTAGCTTCCAAAGCCAGTGTTGGCACTGTTGGCCACTGGTGGTCGATAAGGCATGAAGGAAACTGATGTCTGGCCCAACTGCAGTAAATCACACCTTGGATCTGCCAGAGCCAGAGCTCAAACTGAGCCACAAGCAAACAGGCAACAATTGTGGCATAAAAAATACCCAGCAGCCCAGCAATCTTTCTGTTCTTTTAACTTTGCTCTGTTACTAAAAAAAAAAATTTAAAAAAGTGATAATGGCAATATTTTTATCTTAAATCCTGAAGATCCAAAAAGCAGATTTTATAGTGAATTATGCTGGTGATTACAGAACACATTTCTTTCTTACACATCTATATATTTTTTTATATTAAGAATTTTTTTCTCATTAGCCAGACTTCTAAGTACACTATGTTAGCAAACACTTTTACAGAAAAAGGTTATTTGGGTACTGTCCTTTGCCCTACCTAGGCTGTGAAAATAGTTAGAAATAATAGACTGAAATATACAAATTATTTTAAAGGAAAGGTTATATATTGGTCTTCAGCTTCATGTTGTAATTCTTTAAATTTTCTCTATCTCATTTAATACAGTTTTTGTCTTAATATTGCATATGTTCTAAAAAAATTATATAAATGCTACAACCTGTGCTCAGTGTTAAAGACAACATCGTTTCTAGTCAGTTTTAAATTAATTTTCTTGTGAAGTATCTATGGTCAAACAAAGGCTGCTGTGTAAGCTACCAGACTTGTCCCTGGGTGTTGGAACTATTTGATGCAAAAGAAAAAACCTAGAGTTGTCTAAATACAAATTTTATTTACTAATTAAGCATTCACATTTGAAAATTTTGGGCTACCTTTGAGAGTGATAAAAGGAGTATTTTGTAATTTTCTACAGATTTGAGGTAAATCAGTATAATGCTTCCCAATCATTAAAATAGTTAAAATCTGGAGAAGCACATGCTTTATTCTCATTTTTCTCTTATATCCTGTTGAAGCAAATGAAAATAGAAACTGCCTAGGTCACAAGTATCTCTGAGCATTAAGAGAAAGCATTTCTTGTTTTGTTTTGTTTTCTTTTGAGCAAATGTGCATAATCAAGGAAGTACAATACGTCCTTTTTTAGAACTGTGGAGAAACTTTTCTTGATGTTTTATTTTTTGTCTATGATGAAATGGATTATCAAATGCACATTTAATGACACTTTTATTTGTGCCCCATAGGTACCTGATCTATTTGATTTGCTTTGCTTTGATATCATCTCCTATCATAGCTTCTTCGTTGCCTTGTCAACAGAAGCCAAATACAATCACTTAGCAGACTCTTCTAAAAATACAATTCCTTAAAAATATGCCAGAAAAGAACAATTTAGGTTGATACACTGCAAATGTAAACTGTTTCATTCTTGGTAAACTGTTCTAATTTTTAGAAGGAATAAATATCCCAGAGAAGAATGAAAAATATTTTTAAAACAAAATTCATCCATCACAGCCTGACAAAACTCACCTTTCTAAATAAGTTGCTTCAGCAGTATGATCAGTTATTTAAAAAGTCACACATGAAATTCAGTTCAAATTTCTGTATTTCTGAACAAGGTAGTAATTAACTCAAAGAAAGAATATATAAATAAAAATTTTTCAAAAATTATTTAAGGTTCCTATCCAGTTTATTTTCCCATTCGAAGGCTGTGGGGTCTTAATACTCTACCCTTCTCCATGGGTAGAAGGTGGGGCAGTATAAAGCCTGCTACACTCTTCCATTTGGAGGAAAGGTTGAAGTGCAAGTCATTCTAAAGGAAGTCTACAGAAGAAATTTATGAGCTTTTTCTATGGAAGAGCGCTTATTTTCCATGCAGCTTTTGTCAAACATTCTTAACAAATTGTAATAACCTTTGTCATATCTCATTTTCTTGCATAAACAAGTCACACTGAAACTATAAATGATGGAAAATTTAATCCACATGGCTTGCACTATCAAAACTGTGAAACTCTATCCTTTTCCACCGTGTCAGCAGTGCATTATCTGTTTTAGAGGAATGTTGAAAAGATTACTTTTTAAGGGAGATACCACAGGACCTGTGTAAATGTCCACCTCATGCCTGCATTAGATGACACTTTCATTTTCAGTTCTTCCTGAAGAAAATGCTTCAGCATTTCCCTTTCCATATCCTATCAAAGAGGGCATTCCCACACACCTCCAACAATGGTTCAGAGGCACTGGGAAGTGCCCAGAGGCTGAGGGTGCTGCCAGGTTTGTGCTGCCTTGAGCATTCATGTCCATACTGGCATGGAACATGGTACACCAGATCTCAGCTGAACAATATGCATCATTCCTCCTCTGTGGAAACTTGGGGCCTTGAAAATTGTGTGTGTGTATAAAAGTAACTCCTGGTCCCGGAGAAGATGTTTTTTTCCCTTCTGTCTTCCCCAGCAGCTTCATGGGATACTGATTCTCCCTTTCACACATCAAGAGGGGTGAGAGTGCTGATAATATCTAGCCAAGGCAGTTCTGTCTTTTTGCTTTTTGTGAGACTTGTTCACCTAAGTTAATAATCCTCATGGAAGTGTAATAGTGCTATGAAGGACTGTCTTTCCATTTTTTTTTAATAGGGTTTCCTCTGGGTATTTTACCCATTTATCTAAACCTCTAATGTATCTATTCGTGCTATCCATCTAGTATAATCTTCAGCACATTTATTTATCTAGTGCCTCACATAGATTTTATGCATTCCAGGATTAAAAAATCTTGTAAAGGCAGCACTTGGGTACTCAACTCAGCAAGATCTTGATCACTGTCAAGAAAGCATGGTCAGTGCCCCTGGCTGTGGAAATAATTACTTACAGAGGCGCTCAAATAGCTTCTTTGTAGACTCAGACCTCATGAATGCAAACAACATCCTCTAAATTTGCAAGCAACTACATTAGTATGCCAGGGATAAAAGTAAGAGCTACTTTTTGGTTGTAGTTAGTTAACAAAAGCTTTCAAACACCTTCTACCTTCCGTACAAAATCCAGGATAATGGCACTGTCAATTGTTCACAAACAGTTTTGGTCATAATCCTGAATGCCCTTGCCTGTATGGGGAGTAAATTAGACCTCAAATAATACTGGAAAATAACTCTGGTGGTCTAATCCCTTATTTATGCTGCTTTAACAGTGATATATTTTCATTATTTACAGAAGAGGCCACAAAAGTTTGCAGATGTTTAACTTTCGATTATTTTAATTCTAGCAGTAAGTTATGTAGCAAAATAGCTCTTAAAGGTTTTCCCAGGGTGCATTTTTTGTCCTTGTGATACTCCTTGAATAATTTAACAATTGCTTTAAGCTGAACATCCTCTTACATATGAACAGCCCTTAAATCAAACAGTAGTAAAATTCTACTGAAAACTATATAAATGGAGAATTGGTAGGTCCTAATTAACCAATTAGAAAAGTTTATGAGAGGCAGATTGATTAAATATCAAAGCTTCTGAGTTATATTATCTTTCATAAACTGGCTTTTCTCCAATTAGTATATGCTTTCAGAAGCAGGGGAATAAGATGAAAGGATCTGAAACAAAACTGATTGCTGCTGAAACAAAATGGAATTTGCTGCTTTTCATAAAATACAAGGCTATGGCAGTACTTGAATAATTTTATGGGGAGTTGCTGCCTAAGGCATATGTTTTACTGTCTGATACTGAATGCATGAGGAAAAAACATCTGTTTTTTTCAGCCTGAACAATTATATGATCCAGACTGAATCACTAGAGGCCAAACATAATTTCTCTGTGTTTCACTTTTTACTACTCTCTACCTACAGCAGCATGGTCTTGTACAGCATGTGTTGTAGCACACAGTTCAAATGATGGCATGGGAAAATACTTTTTCGTCTATTGAGGGTTATCAAATTACTATTCAGGGCTTAATGCAATCATCTACACTTCATCTGTCACTGGAGAAATAATTCACAATAGGAAAAAACAATTTCTGATAAACTTTGACCACTGTGATGTTTGAACTTTGGGGACTTATTTTTGCTGGGCAGATCCTCATTTAACATTCAGCCAGGTGAAAGTTGTTGCTGCATCCTTCATGCCTTCATGCAAAGGTGCTTTCTTTGCATGGCCTAAATAAACAGATTGCAATGAAAAGATAGTTAGTGAGGCCTCACTATTAGTTTACTTTGAAGAAAAGTACTTCAGTGATATATAAACTACTGAAAATATTCCACTTTCGTTGCTAGTGCTGTGTTTTACAGTTACAGTTTTGCCAGGCTAGTAGAACAGTGTTTCTCTCCTCCACAACAGTGCTTACAGTTTAATTTTTGGCATAATGTGCTGAGTGACACTAAAAAATGTGTTCAGTGTTGGAAGGAGGAATGAGGGGCAGAGGGGCAATAGTTGAATGTGTAGGTGGATAAAAGCAAACATTTTTCTTTCATTCTTAAATAATAATAAATAATGATGCTCCATGCCTTTTTGAGATTCTGGAAAAACTGAGAGCAAGAGTTACAGAAATTTGGAAAAATTTCTTTCCAATACTATTTTTATTTATTTCTGTGAGGATTCTTTCTGCTTTTCATGTCAACCAGATGCTAATCCACACTGCACCTGGCTTTCCTGAATATTTGCATTTATTTTGATTAATACACTGCTTAACTGTACTCGTTCCCTCTCCTGAATCACTTTTCCCATCTATTGTGAATAAACACCTTGCCCACAGTAATATTCTAAATCATAGTCCTGACAGATTATGGCAAAGCAAGTGGTGGGTGAATGGACGATGGTTTTGTGTAGGATTGGGCTGTGACTTAAAATGTGCAGGTTTATTCCACATGTAAAGACTTTCTGTGTAGCCTTAGGCAAGTCCCTTACCTTTACTGTGGCACGGTCTCCAACTGTGATATGGGAACAAGAAACTTTATTTTTTTCCTGCTGTGTCTGTTTTCCATAACTGTGCTATAAGAAATCTCTTCCAAGTGAAAACTGGTATTGTGTGTTTGGATAAGGCCCAGTACAACTTGACCTCCAATTTAGTTGGTATTACAGGAATAAAATCAAATGAGCAATTTTTAATACCTAAACACAAAGGAAGTAAGTAAATGTCAATTTAATTGTTTCAGGTCTGAAGAAATTCAGCAAAAGGAATTTTTATTCTTTTACTGTAAATTCTTAGTCACTTCTTAATTTTATTTTGCCCTCCATGCAAGCCTTAATGAGAAGAAACCACATTTATGCCTGTGTCAGTAGGATGTAATTATAGGGGGAGGTTGCATCTGAAGGCTGTAGGAGCTGAAACTACCAGTAATGTTCTATGAGATTTTCCATTTTTACAAAGTGAAGTGAAGGGGAGAAAAATTGCTCACAAGATGGATTTTTGTCACTTATCACAGAATCATAGAAAAATAGAATCATAGAAAAATAGAATTACAGAATGATTTGAAGTTGGAAGAGATTATCTAGTTAAGATTATCCAGTTCCAACACCTCTGCCCTGGGCAGAGAACCTTCCACTAGACCAGGTTGCTCAGAGCCCCATCCAGCCTGACCTTGAACACCTCCAGGAATGGGGTATCCACAAGTTCTCTGGGTAACCTGTTCCAGTGCACCCTCACAGCAAAGAATTTCTTCCTAATATCTAAACTAAATCTTACATCCTTCAGCTTAAGGCCTTGCCCCTTGTCCTTATCACTACATGCCCTTGTGAGAAGTCTCTCCCCAGCTCTCCTGCAGGCCCCATTTAGGTCATGCAAGGATGCTCTAAGGTCTTCCTGGAGCCTTCATTCTGAGGGGAGGCTGAGCAACCTTCATTCTCTCAGCCTATTTTCACAGGTGAACTGGTCCAGCACTGTGATCAGTTTAGTGGCTCTCCTGTGGGTGATATCCCAACAGGTCAAAGTCTTTCTTGTGCTGAGGGCTCCAGAGTTGGATGTGGTCTTGCAGGAGCAGAGAAGGGGAATCACCTTTCTCAACTTCCAGCTATGCTTCTTTTGATGCAGCCCAGGATGTGGTTGACTTTCTGGGCTGTGAGCATGAATTGCCAAGTCATGTTGAACATTCTGTCCAGCCACACCCCCAAGTCTTTCTGCCCAGGGCTGCTTTTGATCCATCCTCTGCCCAGCCTGTACTTGTGTCTGGGATTGCATGAGTTTTGAATGAATTTTTATTAAGTCTTGAAGCATGTGTTGATCTTCAACTTTCTCTAGTCTAGAAGAGACTAGAGTCTCTTCCAATGGTGTATGCCAAATGTGCACTTTACCCTCCTGGATACTGTTTTATTTACAGTCCTTAATAAAATTTATATGCAAGCTCCTGCCATATTTAATTTTCAGAGTAGAACTTCTCCCCAGCAGTTAAGTGATAAGCTACAAAATGTGCCTCCAAAGTCATATTGCATTGCAGACAGAAGAAGTTCTGAAGACCAGGCTTATATTTTTATGTAATGTATTGGATATATTATAGCACTCCTATATTACATTAGTATGGAAAGTCCATATGTTCTGTGGGAAAAAGTAATCAAAACTCCTGAAGCACAAGTGTATGCAGATGCAATAATGTTAATATTATATCCAGTAGCTGGAAACACAGAAAGTATGTGGGTTGAAAAAAGCCTCTGTGTGTCTTCCAGTCCAACCTCCTGCTCAAAGCAGAGGTCACTTCAAAGTCAGACCATGGCCTTTTTCAGCCAAGTTCTGAATCACTGGGGACAGAGGTTTCACAGTGTGATGCATTGACCCTGGCAGGACACTGGGTGCCCACCAAAGCCTCCCCTATCATTCCCCTTCCTCAGCTGGATGAGGAGAAAAAGTATAAAGAAAGGCTAATGGGTCAAGATAAGGGCAGGGAGGGATATGTATCTGCATTAATTACAATATCTATTCATGTGGGTTAGAACATCAGCTAATGAGTCCCAGAAATTCAGACAATAGTCAAAGGCCTGCTCTTTGTTGGTTGACTCATTGTGCAGCATGACTGACATGTGTTTAAAGAAGGAATTTAGCAAAATATTGGTAGAATCAATTATTACTGGGTGCTGATTAGTCAGTTCTTGATGCTGTGGGTAAAATGAACCTCTTTTCTGATCCAGTTCATAGATGGTTTCACTAGCATAGAGGTATTGTTGGTGAAGCAGTACAAGAGGAAAGAATGATCCTTACCACCAACAGTTTATGTGCCACAGCAGTACCAGTTCTGCTGGCTCGCGTCTGCAAACATGTGCTGTGACTGCTAAGGGTTGGACATGGGATATGCAAGAATTTCTGCAGTCATACCAGTTGTTTGGATCTTCTCCACAAAAAGATTTAGCTTTTTTTGCCTGTGTGTATTTATCAGTATCATGAAACATACAGTCTCATGCAAACTCAAAATTGTGCTCATGTTTTCCTCATTGTAACTGCCCGGTTTGTGTAATTGTTTTCACTTCTTCAATGAATTGTGTGATACTAAGTTTGTTCCCAGAATGAAGCTTGTTCATTGAAGACAGTGATGCCATAGCTCCACCTCTCACTTTAGGCAGTTTATACATGAAGTCTGTTGCTCAGAAGGAGACTGTTTCGGATGGACAGATAGGTGCAATGTGTAACTTAGCTCTTCTGTAAGTTTATGCAGCAGGTATTTGTGGTCAGTTGTGGAAGAAATGATTTTTCAGACCTGGGAAGCAACCCTCCTGCTAGAGATCTTTCTTTGAAAACACTTAGATTATCTGGACTGCATAAAGGTACAGGATTGTGATACAAAAAGTAACATCTATTTATATTGGGTCATTTTCCCAAGAAAATCTTGTTTCTCTGAGTTCTAGCAGTGCTGCTCAGAAACATAAAGATTTAATGACAGGTTATTATTCTAATGACTTTAGTGAACTAAGTGGTAGCTGTATTCCCCTCTACTACTGAAGACTGAACAGAAACAGTCTTATATTAATGTTGGTGAAGTATGAGCAATATAGATACTGGGTCAGGGTACTGTAAAATATTAACAATTATTAATATTCTTTCTTTTTCAGTTTTCTCCTTGTGTTTGGTTGCTTGATTTTGTCCGTGTTTTCTACTATTCCTGAACATACAAAACTTGCCTCTGGTTGTCTCTTCATTTTGGTAAGTGAAATACACTTCTAAATACAAGGGTTTTACAAATACTTTTGTATACATTCTAATAATCTCCCTCACCATGGAAGAAGTAATATAATGCAATGACTGAGCATTTTTAAAAAATCAGAGTTTTCCTCAGAATGATGGAAAAATGATAAAATAGAGGATTCTACCATCTTTTTATTTAAAAACAGGTCAGATGGCAAGACAGTGCTAATAGAGTATGGTCCTGCATCCCCTTCTTTGCTTGAGAGCTGCTGTGGTTAATTGATAGATTTGATTTTCTACTGCAATTTGGCAGTGACTGAGCATGAAAGACCTTTGATATTGCGGCTGTCTTTTATAAAGTCAGTATGTAGTAAGAGACACTTAAAATAGGAATTAATTTTGGTATCTTAGATACGGATTTGGGCTAGCTATTGGTAGATACTGAAATTTTAGTAGCAGTTGCTGCAGTAGGATGTGGTAGTTTAATTATTTCTTCACAATACATGCTTTTGTATTATGTTTATCTCTCCTTTTTCCCTTCTGAGGTAAATGAAAATGGCTTTAATGCCTAAAAGTGCTTAACACTTTTCATGCATTGTACCGACGCCACTTTATTCATCTGCTTCTTGATGGGCCATTTAGTTCTGCAAGTGATGGCCTGAGGATAGGCAGTAGTGAATATTAAAACGTCGCCATGTACCTAGAGTTACCATGGTTATTTCAGTTCCATGTATTCAGCAGCCTGTGGCTTGTTAAGTAGTGCCTGAGGTGAAGTAACTGTTGACAAATGCCAACATTCTAATTGTCATCAGTGTATATATACAAAAGCTCTGGTCTTCAAAACAGATCCCTAATTAATTAGCATGGCACGAGCAGGCTGATAAGCATAATTATGTTGCATCCTATGTCTTTACAGCACAATGGGCCACTGCATCAAATACCTGAACTAAATGTCCAGAGCTGGCTAGGTGCAGGTATGTGGTGTTCTGCTCCATTGTATGGTTTCTTAGCAGGGCTAATTAGGGAGAACCATGCTAAATGTTGCATTTTTCTTCCTAGCCATATTAGTGCTTTTTTTTACTCTGAAGAAAAGATCAGGTGGCATTAAACCAGATAAAAAAGGTCGGATTTAGACCTACACACATACCTAGTCCCATTATTTACAAATCTGAAGAACAGTTGGTAAATAGAAGTTTGTTTGAACGTTCTGCATCTAATTATATTATTGTAACTGGTGTCCTAATTGCTAAGATTTTTTGGTATAGGAAACAGGAAAATCTGATTAGTCTCAAAATACCCTATTTGCAATAAAAGGTGCTTTTGTGACAAATAATCTGTTTTCCTGTATACTTATGCAAACTGGTCGCAGAAATGCCATTTGTTCTGACATAAAATATGCATTTCCCATGAGCCACATATTTGTTGACTGTGTTGGTACACTTGCCAGTGCTGATTCCTCAGCTGGCTGGTTCCCTGTACTGTGCCACGGGTCTCATAGGAGCCACAGTGTGCAGGAGCTCTGTGAAAGCCTGGCCTTGCTCCCAGCACTGGGCAGAGATGGGGTGAGCTCTGATTGCTGGTACGCCAGTCCTTGGAGAGGTGTCCATCAGCTAAGCAGAGCTGCTCAGTGTCTGCTGGGGGAAACTTTGGTGCTTTTTGCTGCTATGGCTTCAAAGATGAGCCTTGTCCATCCAAACCGTTCTGACTGTACATCCCAGAGCATGCTCTGAACACAGAACAAGCCTTAAGGAGGAAGAGGGTGGATGGTTGATCCTTGAAGCATCAATACTGGACTCATCCAGCATTTCTAGACTATAGCCCACTGTGATCAGCAAACCTTTGGCAGGAATAAACCTAGTGATGACGAATTTTGCGTCTCCTGCTGTGGGTACCTAATAAAGAATATAAACACAGCAAAGTATAAAGTTCCAGAAGCAGGCTAAAGCTGACTGCTTTATTGCAGTTTGCTGATGCATGGTTTGTTCCTTGTCTACATACTGAATCACTAGCTGCTATTAACAATGTTATCAAAACAGACTTTTACAACCACAAACCAAGAGGAAGATACATTTCTACATTAGCTCAGGAGCAGTTGTTTTGGCTGTGCCGACACTTAACTGTAGTCACTGGACTTTTTGCAACCTTTTCCTTGCAGTGATTCACACAGCTCTTCCAAATGTGTAATTTAGTAAGACAGCTGTGGTAACTATCAGATCTGGTTTAATACTGTTTGTGCTTTGTGCTTGAAATAGAAGATGTATATTTATTTTCTAATGAAGTACCGTACAACTGTAACAATCCATAGAGCTGCCTGCTGGGTTTCTGTGAACTGTTTGTTTTTCAGATTTATTCCAGATGGTCTCCCTACAGCCATGTTAATTGGCTAAAAAGCTAATGTAATGTTCCTTCAACTTAATACCTGAGTTGCTGCACGTACTGACACCTGTGGCTTTTGACATATTGCAGCTATTCACAGTTACACAGGGAGATTAAAGAGGGAAGTGTAGATGAGCTGACCAAACCTTTTCCTCCTCCTCAAAAAGGCCAGAGGAGCCGAGATCATTCTTCTCCAATCAGTCAGTTCCATTTATCTGCCTGAGCTGTGCCTTACAAGGGAGAACATATCTCCTAATCACTGCATCCCAAATACTCTCTCAGAAACATTCAGCAACATGTGATAGCTCAAAGCAAATTATTGTTTAGGAAAGCAATAATAGCTGAGGGCTTCTGAGCTTCAGCAGAGACTAATGGACTCATCTGGGCTGCAGAAATGCCTGAGCTCTGCTACAAAAGCTGAGGCAAACCTGCCCTGCCATTTTGTGTTGGACTCAGCTTCAAATCTGTCATCCACACAAGTACTACTGTGTTCCAAGGCATCTTCTCCTTATCAGGAAACCTGTCAAGGGAAACACCTTTAATATTTAAATTTTATGCTTAAAATGAAAGTCATGCAGATAAGTGCATGTTGGATTGTTGCATCAGTAATTAATTTGGTTAGATTTGTGTCCAGAAATAATAACCATAGTATTATCTCCAGTAGTAACCAGAAGGAGAGCATCAGATAAAACTCTTATACACACAATGGTAATTATGCTTTAGCCTCATCTGTGCACACAACTTCTGGCACATGAGTTGTAGCAGTGATATATCCCAGACAGGCAGTAGAATAAAAATCTACTTCAGCATCAAAATAAACCACAAGCAGCTTAAGAATCCAACTAATACAGCAAGAAAATAATCTTTAGTGTATTGCTGATCTACAAGTACATTTGCTAGGACTTTATCAAATAATAAACACAAGGGGAGTAAAACTGAGGCTGTGAAGGCAAAATAAAATCTTTTGCGGAAGATAGCCAAGAAGGAATATTATCTGGAACTGGAGGTCATTCACTCTCCTGAACAAACTCCTTATATTTTAAGTTCAATTTCAGCTAAAGCTGAAAGTTATGTGAATTTCTGGTTCACTTCTGTTTTGTTTGCTGTCAATGCAATAAAATTAATAGAATAATTTGAGTTGACCCAGGAATATCTGACAAATTGAGAAGTAAAAAAAAAAAGTTTTAGATCAGTTTAAGTGCTTCATTTGACCTGGCATAAAATATTATTTGTGTATTTGATTATTTTAGAACTTTTGGCTCAAAACTCAGCTTGAGGTTGTAGGAAACAAAATTTCATTTTTATTTGAAGTGAGAAAGCATCGGTTTTTTGTTTGGTTGGTTTTTTTGTAATTTTAATTTTTAATGAAGATGGGTAGACTGAAAAATGCAAGTGAATTTCTGCAGGACTAGTTTTATCAAATCTGTTTTGTGGTTTTCTCTGAAAATGGCTGGTGTAGAAATCTCTACCCGAATTTGCAGAATAAAGACCTCTGGAAATGTACTCTAGGAACACATTCTTCGGGCAGAAAAAGCTCCCAAAGATATAAAAGCAGAGAGAGTGCATAGGATGAAGCTGGTTTCTCCATGTACTGTGGTCACTTACATGAACCCAAAAGGAGAGTCTACCAAGTGCTTCTAGCAATTCACACCTTTTTAGGATTTTTTTCTCCTAATATTTTTGTACAAAAGAAAGAGGATACATATTGATTTAAAAACATAGGGTATAGCTGCCCCATAACATGTAAGCATATATTCAGTTTGTCTCTACTGTAGGAATTAAGTCCATCCACAGGAATGTAATCATACAAACCCACCACATCATTATAAAGCTAGCTAGAGTGGATTTTTAAAGGGAGATGGATAGTTCTCAATTAAAAATAAAAAAAAAAAATAGCATTTTTAATTTTAGATTGCACTTGAATCCTCTTGCCATGCTTGGATAAAAGACCGTC
Organism: Anthoscopus minutus; assembly: GCA_013399455.1. Taxonomy (NCBI): domain Eukaryota; kingdom Metazoa; phylum Chordata; class Aves; order Passeriformes; family Paridae; genus Anthoscopus; species Anthoscopus minutus. The sequence continues at coordinate 14,093 of VWYI01017602.1, read as the reverse complement.
AGACCTGACGAAGGACTTAATGATGGCTCTATAGGACCAGCTATCAAGGCATAAAAAGAAAAAAAATCTTAAAAGTTTTCAATTATAGATACATTTCTAACAGTAAGATATGGACTATATTACTGGAATTTTGTTTAGTCGTCTTCTGAGAAAAACAGATTAATTAAACCCTGAGCTAAAAGTCAGTTGGGTTTGTGAAAACTCAAAATCAGTATTTCTCAAAAAATATGGATTTCTAGTGTTTTATTTTCCAAATCAAATCTTAGCTTTGAAATTTCAAAATTTCGCACAGAAATCTCTGAAAAATTACATTAGACATACGACACTGATATTATAAAAAACAGAATAAGAAAGGGAAATACAATGTTGATAAGGTCAAACCTTCATGTTTTCAGTCTTGTTTGGTTCATGTACACTAATATTATAATAACATGAGCAAAAAACATTTTAACCATATCAAACTCCCAGTTAGCTTTGAAAATATTCTTACAACACAAAAATGAACACTTTCACACCTTTGCTGTTTAAATTGATGCTCTCCTATTATGTATACAGATTTGACCAAGTCAGAGCTGACTGTTACAAAAATTTGGGCAAGAGTTCATCAAAACTACTTGTGAATCTTTGCATAGAAACAGAACAGACTTCCCACTGGAAATTAAATGCTGGACACACTTTGAAATTAAAACTTATTATGAGGAAGTCTAACAAAAACCAAAAATGTAAATTAAAAGATGGAGTTATTATAAGCAGTGGCTGTCCTCAAAGCTTAACTCTTCCCTCAGAAGGCAGTGTTGGCGCTTCCAGCCAACCAGCAAAGCTCTCTAACAAGTACACACCATAGCTATAGAGAGACAGATGAAAGTAACCGTAAAAATTATTTCCTAACAACACAACACAGCTCTGCACATAAAACTCTCCAGATATCTATATATTGTCAGCAGAAGGTATCTATATATTGCCAACAATGCTGAGGGTCATAAGTACACTTCAACAGATCAGAGAATAACAATGTCTCAATCCTGGCAGAAGCCTATTATTGATACAGTTCTGACACTGATTATATTGTTAGGAATGTTTTATCCTTTCTTTTCTTTTATTCTTCTGTATTAAGCAGAAATTACCTTTGTAAAGAAAAGATTGAAAATCACACACTGAACAGAATATATTTTTCTATTGTAATTAAAATCGCAGTATATTAGGTTCTACTGGGAAAGCTTAAGGGGGTTTGATGACTAAAGATGATTAAAACTGCAATGTGATCTAAAGTCAGGGAAAAAAATAATCTCATAACTGAATCACTTGAAGAAGGTAGCATAACTATGAACAGTTACCTCAAGTGCTACAGCATTGAGCAGCAAATGCAGTAGAAGGCAAGAGAGATTTTGTTACTGCTAAAGCAGAACTACCAATCAGTTGTGTTTAACAAGAAATCTGCACTTAATGTGCAATGTTAGGATCACTGGAGTTGCAACAAATCAGTGGCTGCTGGATGAAACACCATCCACAAAATTAATTTCCATTCCTCTGAATGAACAGGGTATGTATAGAGAAATGGGTGATAATGTGCAGTGAAGAAAGATGAATGGAAATAGCAAAACCACAAGCAATGATAAATGTAACAAGTTCGTGACCTAGTACATTTTTAATGTTAAAATTACTAACTTGTAGTAAGAAAGCCAGTGTTGAATTTTTAAATAGGTACATTACCCTAATTTTTGTTATTGTTATTGGTTCCTATATAAGAGTTGTTAATTAGCTTATTTTGTTGATGACATTATATGGCTATATGCAGAGACTCAGAAGAGAAGATACTGGTACTGAGAACAATCAGTTTCTGATTCACTTGGTTTCCTAAAACAAAGAGAATAAATATTCAAAGGTAGCAAATATATTAAAAGAGCCTTTTAGCCAGACTTCCAAGGGGCCACTTACTCTGGAGAACGCAGAATCTCTAGGAGGATTTTGAGATTAGGAGTGGAAAATGGGGAGGATTATATGTCAGTGATGGGGTGGCAGGCTTCAGATTAACAAGGATATAATTATTTGAGGAGGGGAAAGCATATCTCCTTTTAGGTTGATCAACACATTGTGCTAAAAAACACAACCAGCTGTCCTGGACTTCCTTTAAAGACAAGTAAGCAACATTCCTTACATGACATGTCTTCTTTCTTGTTTTATCACTTGAAGTGATAACAAGGTAGCATGGGAAATCGTCGCCAAGGAATAAATGTAAGATTTTCTGCAGATGAAGATTTGTAATAGTTTATGCTAGATCCTGCAGTATTGAATTTTATTGGGTTCATGCTAGAGTTTGATACAGAGATCAAGAGCTACCTTCTTAAAACAGGAAAGAAACAGATTGCAACAATAAAAATGGATAGATATCAAACTCTCTATCAGAAATTCAGACCTGACCTTTGTCAGGGAAATATTGATTTGCCAAATGGAAATGCAGAATATATCCCCAGAGGAAATCCAAAGTACATGATTAAAAATAACATGTAAGGAAAAAATTCTACAAACCATTAAATGTCAAAAGGAAAAGACTGCTGAAGAAGGCAGCACAGCAGTGGTATGAAAGCTGCTTGGAAATCTAGGGAAAATCCAGCATCTTTGCAGAGACATGACAAAGCACATAAAGACACAGCTTTCTGGAGTTGAAATGTGAAATTTCCTCAAGTGACAGGAGAAATCTGTTCACAAGATTCAGTTTAAAAACTGAATCTTTCCAGCACACAGCTGGATAAACACACCATGCAGTGAGTGAGCAACTGGCTCACAGGTTGGGCACTAAGGGTTGTAGTGAATGGGGTATCATCAGACTGGTGATCTGTCACCAGTGGAGTCTCACAGGGCTCCATCACCAGCCCTGTGTTCAACATCTTCATAAATGACTTGGAGGCAGGACTGGAAAGGGATACCAAGCAAGTTTGCGGATAATGCAAAACTGGGAGGAGCCATTGACTCCCTTAAAGGCAGGGTGGCCCTGCAGAGAGACTTCAACAAATCAGAGGTCTGCACAACCACCAGCCACAATGAGGTTCAGTAAGGGAAAGAGCAAGATTCTGCGCCTGGAACACACCAACCCTAGGTATGGACAGACTGGGTAACAAGCTACCGGAGAGCAGTGCTCTGGAAAGGGCCGTGGGGGTCCCGGTGGATGGCAAGTTGAACATGAGCCAGCAGTGCCCTGGCAGCCAGGAGCACCAACCCTGTCCTGGGGACATCAGGCCCAGCATGGCCAGCCAGGCAAGGGAGGGATTGTCCTGCTCTGCTCTGCTCTGGAAAGGCTTCACCTCGAGTGCTGGGGGCAGTTTTGGGTGCCACAATGTAAGAAAGACATTAAACTATTAAAGAGTGTCCAAAGTAGGGAAACAAAAGTGGTGAAAGGCCTTGAGGGGAAGCTGCATGAGGAGCAGCTGAGGGCACTGGGTCTGTTCAGCCTGGAGGAGACTGAGGGGAGACCTCACTGCAGTTACAGCTTCTTGTGAGGGGAAGAGGAGGGGCAGGCTCTGATCTCTTCTCTGTGGTGACAGTGACAGGACCCCAGGGAATGGCCTGAAGTTGTGTTAGGGAAGGTTTAGGATATTAGAAAAAGTTTATTTACCCAGAAAGTGGTTAGGCACTGGAATAGGCTCCCCAGGGAAGTGATGACAGCCTAAGCCTGACAGAGCTCAAGAAGTGTTTGAACAATGCTCTTGGGCACAGAGTGTGACTCTTGGGGTGGTACTGTGCAGTGCCAGGAGTTGGACTTAAGAGTCCTTGTTCCCTTCTGACTCAGCTTGTTCTGTGATTTTGTGGTTCTATGAAATAAGTATTGAAATACTGGCAAAAACAAACAAAAAATCTGTAAGAATCCAGAGTAGACATACCTGTAATGAAAATGATCCACCTAAAGTGAAAGTGATGGTAAATACACAGACACACAGTGGAACTAAATTCAACCCTGAATTGTGGGTGAGTTACAAAGGTGAATTAACAAAATAAGTACTGGCCATTTTAGACTTTAAAGCTTCCATGAAGTACCTAAGGAAAGGGTGTATGTCATGGGTAGGACAATAGTAATAACTTTGGTATCACATCTGAACCAAACAGGAATTGGCTAATTGAACCGTATGAAGATATAATCACAGGAAATGCATGGTATGGCTCACAAAGATATATATATGTTTTATTTTTCCAAGAGGCCAAAATTCCATAAGCCTAGAAAAATGTAAAAGGAAAGGCTACTAAACAGTCAGCAAATGGCATGATATGTGAAACACAAGATTTGATATGCTGGCTCTCAAAATCAGTTATTTTACTAAAAAAGGGCGACAAAGTCGACTTTTTCACCAAACTTAAGGAACTGAATAAAAATATTGTGTCCAAATTCTTGTCCAAGTAGCAGAAATGTTTGGTGAGGTGATATTTTTGAGAAACGATGTGTATTAATAGATTTTGGCTGTCTGGGCTGAGTGCCTACCAAGATCAGTTTGTAAAAAGTTGCAAACTGACAGAAAACACATTCTTAAAATTGTTTTCTGAAATTTTTTTGTACTGGTGACATTTCAGTATATATCAGCCAAGATACACTTAGGTCTCCCAGTAGTTAAAACATGTACAGATTAACACCTTAGGGAAGATCTCTTAATGAGATTTGACTCATTGGGAAATTGCAAGAATTTTAAAAAGAACAATGCAGATATCATTTGCAGAATCTCCAGCATTTAACATCTCCAAACGTTCTAAGGCCAAAGAATTAAAGAATGTCCTGCTTTGCAGTACAGCATGTCAGTTGTTATTGGTTAATTCACATGCACATGTTCAGCCATAACAATTAGCCTAATCCCCTTGCATCAATACAAAATCAATATGGATGCCAGGGTATAAAAGGATTCAGAGTTCTGATGCCCATTCTACACTTGTTTTGGACAGAGAAAATATACAAAATTCTTTACAAACATTTCAAAAGGAAAATTTTGGATCTGTGTTGCTACAGAGATGTACTTGAATGTTTGCCTCTAATGTGATGTCAGAAATGTGACTACAGCAGAAAAAAATGCGTGAAGAAATCACAAAGGAAATGTGAAGGCCTGGGCACAGCTGTACAGAGCTTCTTTGTTTTCAATATGAGGATAAATTTAAGACCAAAATTAGACCATATACCACTGATATATCACTAAAGAGAAAGAAAATCTGAACAACAGAGAAGGGTAAAAAATGTTTTTGGAAAGTAGAAAATTATTCTAAAATGTCACTTTTATGCCATCATCTCCTTTAAGGAATTCTCTTAGATGTGTATTTGCACCTGACACATAAATGAATGGTATGGCACAAAGCATTGAGTGCAAATGGCTGAAAAACACCATGTTTACAGGTGATGCAGTATCTGGGAAAGAGCTGGATGGACGTGGAGAAGTCAGTGTTTCCCATTGCCCTTCTCCCCGTCTGAAAGAGGGTTTTCAGTGATCATCAGAGTGTCTCTAGAAGAACCATGTCCATAAAAGGAGCTTTGGGATCTCTTTGCCCACAAGTACAAATTGCAAATTGTCCACATGGTGACCACAGTAACCATGATAGCCAGTGCAGCCCTGTGGCAGTCATTCCTCTGGCACCAGCAGGTCCTCAGCAGTTGGCCCATGATGGTGGGGTGGTCTGGAGAGGCAGAGGATGCTGAGGAAAGTTAGCACAGTTTCTATGGTAGGAATCATACATTGTGTCTGGTATTGTAAATACTTGTCTTTACAAGAGATTATGAAAAACATTAATAAATGGCATCTATGTAATTCTGCTGCTGGGTTGTACTATCTGATTCAAAACCAGTTTTATTTGAAATAAAAATTCACAGATTTTTCTGTGGCAAAGGAATAAAGAAGAATCATGACTGATGGGTGCCATGTCAGGTATAAACATTAAAAGATAGAAGGGAGTTGGATAGCAGAAGTCATATATATAACATGTGGACTAAGCATATAACTGGGATTTTAATATTATATCAATAGATATGTAGCCATGTATTTGAGTAAAAGGCACAAAACGAATTTCTCAATAATCCTCTTTTTAATGTAGAATCTACATGGAAATTCTTAATCATGATATGGAAAATCAAGTGCGCTAAAAGTATCACATACGTTATAAAACTGATAAATGATAAAAAGGTGCATCAATTTTACTTCATGCTTATTGTGTATTCACTGGGAACTGAAGTCTGTGGTTGTGATTTATATGTCACTAATAGGTTCTATTCTGGGTTATGTTTTCAGATTTATGGCTGTCTCTCCCTTTGTTCAACTGCAGTTGGAAAGAATTAAAACATTTGTTTCTTAAGTGTATGTATGCACATGTAGATATGCTTGTTAGCTGTTTAGACCAAAGATCTCTGCTTTCTAGTGCTGAATCAGGAATGACACAAATATGTTCAAAATTACTATTAATTTAAACAATAAAGCAGGCATGTATTCTTAACTTCTTGTTTTAGTCTGGAAAATGGCCAGTCTGCCTCAAATGCCTGTAGTCCTACACCAGCTTCTGCATCATAACATTTAAAGCCCAGATGTTTGTCAAGTTTCATTGAGACAGACCAGGATTGTGCTTCCCTCCACATCCCAATGACATATCTTTAAAGTGCATGGCCCAGCTTTAGAGCTTAGTACCTGGAATCAGTGGAAGGGGTTTTTTTGGCTTTAGAGATGGATGTTGTTGATAATCTGAGGTATTCTGTTCTTGCTTTAATTGAATGATAAAACAATCTCATCGTCTTTGACTATGAGTAATAAAGCATTGCTATTTGGATAATATCAAGTATTCATGTGTCACCATAAAGATATTTCAGCAGCTGGTGACATACTAAAGCCAGTCATCCATAAATTAAAGTACAAGAACATGTTTATTCTCCCTCCTTTCAAAATTATTTGGAAACACTGGACTTCCCTGATTTGGAAACACTGGACTTGCATGTTTATGAGATTTTAGGGAAGAGGGGATATGTCCCAAGCAGTATCAGTTGACATTGTTCCTCATGTTCTGCTGTTGTGTTAGGGTAGTGAGGCTCACTGATTTACACCAAATGAGGATCTGCAGTGCAGCTACACTGCAGAGATGTTGTCTTCACAAGGAAAACACTTGTGGCACTACTAAAGCTTATTTCAGAGCATTCATTTGGTCTGTTCTTGTCCATTTCTCCAACTTCTGACAATGTCTGTTGTAAACACAGTTCTCCTATGAGCTCAAGGCAGGCAGCTTCTCACATCAGTCTGCAGCTCTGTTGCACTACTTCATTACCCTTTAGAATAATTAAAATCACCATTTCCATACAAGACATATAATTAAAATAAGAGCAGAGACATTGTCTTGTGGGTGGAGTTCTTATATCCAAGCCTCATTTACACATTGGCAAATAACCAGAAGCATCCTGGGCCAGCAAAGAGTGCTCAACTTTGGTCATTTTCTTATTGCAAAAATGGCTCTAATTCCCCAAAGTTAGAGTCTACAGTGAAGGCACCTGATTCATCATCAGAAAATTATTTTCAGTTTTAATAAGCAGTTATGCTAAAGAGTGAGAAAGCTCTTATATAAACATTTCTTTGCTGTTGAAATGTTATGCTTGGGGAAATCCTTATCATTAAAAACTGCCTGAGAAGCATATTAATGTAAATAATTTCAACAAATCATATATCCTAATTGGATAGGATGTGAAAAAAGGCGGTGTAAAGTGCTGGATTGTACAAAGTCTGCTTGATTTGCTTAATCATCAGCCTTGTTCATTAGAGTCCTCCAGGACCTTTTATTAAGAGAAACCTTGCACTGGATGACCTCTTATTTTCTTTTCCTGCCATTGGTGTGACCCTCATTATTCCAGTGGTATAACAGCCCAGATGTAAAAATCTTCAGAAGTGCATTGCTAGCCAAAACCAACTGAACCTTGTCAGCCCAAGGTTGTCAGCCTTGCTTCTCTTGCATATGCATGGTTCCCCATGACAACTGGAGCTGCATGTGCAGAAACATTTCAGAAGGAAAAGCTCATCAGTTTGGATGAACTGTGCTTTGAGAAAGAAGAAAAATTTTCCTCTGCGTGAACCACCAGTGCATCTGCCATAATGGTTACTGGGAGGTGCTAACTGTGAGATTGAACAGCCAAAAAAGTCAACAGATTGTGGTAACTCTGGTGTACAGCTTGATGAAGCTGTAATTGGAAAAGGGCAACAAGATAGGGAAAAAGCAAGAAATTGCAAAGGCCAATGCACCTCTGCTCTGCCTAGGAAGAGAAGGGCTAGGTTTCCAGTAAATCTTAACTTGCTCATCAGTTCAAATGCAGCCTTGCTCAGTTTTTAAGAGGGCCAGATTTATAGACAGTGCAAGATTTTCCCATTCTGATGTAGATGTTGTTTCTCATTCTCACAAGTAATTCAAAATTAATGGTGTTCCATTATATTATATGTAGGACAGAGATACTTGGAATGCATAATTTCTTCACTCTACAAGTCTACAAAGCACGATATTTAATGATTTATTCCATCACATGCCTTTCCAATTATGTCCTGATCTTCTGTTTCAATTGCTAAGGAACTAAAACCAAGTTATTTCAAAGCCTAGATTTATGCTTAAGTTGGCAATAAGCCTTCCAAATGAAATTAAAAAAAAAATAAAAATCCTGATCTTGTTTGGGATGCATCCTTCCAATTTTTGCCCATGGAAGACCGAGAACCTTGTAAATTTACAGCTGCCATAAGAAAAAATAATGTCATTTCCTGGCCTGTATTAACCCTGACAGATATGCCTTAACATTTTGACTGAGTGCCCTGACTACTAAAACATTTCTTTTTTACACAGTAGTTTGGAATTCTTTGTCTCACTCTGGTTTTCACCTGAACCAACCCAAAACAAAACAAAGCTGTTTTGTGTATTACTATGAAGAGTTCTGTTTCAACGCATTGTTTTCTCTGAAAATCCTTTCCCTTTAGACTTTGTTATATTTTATATTTATTCCCCTAAAAATCATATTTTCTTTGAAGAAGTAGGAGTCATTAGGATATAAAGATCAGTTTGAAACATCACTATTTCAGTAAGTGCAAAAATAAGTGTGAAACCCCATCTACATTTTCTTCAATGTCTTTTCTTTTATTAAAGCTTATAACATACTTTAAAATCTACAGAAACTTATTATGGATGGAAGAAAATCATATACAGCATTTTTAAAAGCAGCAGTTACTTTAGCGTCCCAGTGCACAGAGACATATTTACTCTATTTGAGTTCAATATAACTACAGTTGTTATATTGTTTAAGTAGTAGAAAAAATTGTTTTAAGTCGTAGAAACCTTAGTTAATTTTCAGACAATATAACCATGCATAAATTTGTAATGGTTCTAGAAATGATAAGTTTTTCTCAAGGAATGAACCAAGATATTTCACATTGTTTCCTCAAGAAAAATCTTATGCTCTTACCCCACTCACCAAAAAAATTAAATTGAGAAAATATATTTTTGCTCTTTTTCTCTCTCCAGATATATCTCCAAGAAGTTTCTCTTTTTAGTACATGTGTTTGTGTGTGAGAGACAAATATGATTTCTGTCTCTAACACACAAAGGCACCAGGCAGTGCACACTCTCAGAAACGAGCTTTCAGCACACAATAGCTTTTCTCATTTTTGTCTCACTGAGCAAGCTTAGCACCTAGTAATGGCTAACAATAGTACAGGTGATAAATACAAAACTGCACAGCACTGGTAGGAACCAGAATTTTCCAAAAGAATTACCTCTTTCCAGCATCTACCAGCAGTTTTGTGATACTATTTGAACTGACTTGAAGCTGTGAACTAGTCCTTCCAGGATTGTTAAGTACTTTCTGTCCTTGCCAGTTCCCCATCAGAGGCCCTGCCAGGGTCTAGAGTACGGGAGAGGACACAGTCCTGCCTGTGGATTAGCTTCTGTAAGATGCCTGAGACAATTTCACTGTACTTACAAAACGTATCACCCATCTGTACACACCGTATGTTTTCCAGGGAAACAACAAACTTTAGTCAAATGAAATGTGATTAAGTTTTAACAAGGAAAGGATTTTATTGGAAGCAAAGAATTTTCCATACTTCTCAGACCTCCTTTCCTTCAGTGTCTCTTACCCTATCCCAAAGAAGAAACTTCCTTTGGAGAATCAGATGTCAGATGACCTGGATGCCTGCCATGAACACTCATAAATTCAGAGGCTTCATCTAACAATGTGTAAACCAGATTTGACAATTCATGATTTAACTACCACTATAAAAGTGGTAGTTAAATAACTAAAATACATATTCTTCCTTTTTTCCAGTTGGCTTCCTGTCCATTTTATTCTTGGCATACACAGAATTTCCTACAAGGAAATGTACCACAGGGCAGCCAACTATTAGGAATTATTGTTACTTTAGGGGGAACTTTTTCAGTTTTGTATATAATCCTTTCTGAAGTTGTGCAATAACACTGCCCATGAAATTAAGTTGAAGTTTCTTGTAGTGGAATAAAAAGAAAAGCTTAAACAATCACATTCATTTTTCCATGCGTTCTTTTGTAATAAAAAATGTGGCGTTTTCTTCAGCCACGTTTTAGCAGAGAGATTCTACTTTTGTGACTTGGCATTCAATTTGGGATTTACAAAACCAAAAATGAAGAAGGCTCTAAAAGTGTTTTCAGTGTAATGTAGCTACACAAGCTGACATGTTTTAGGAAGGAATACTATGTTTTCAAACTGCTCTATGACAGCAAAAGCAATTATGTCCACAATGTTTCAGTGGACTGCCACTAATCATAGTCTCGTAAAGAACCATTACATGGCACAACACTAATAATGCCATTTGTTCAAGTAAATTAATGCCTGAGTTGACACATTGGCTTGTAGGGTCTCACTGACTAAAAGCATGCAAAATGTTTATTGGGGAAAAGACAATGTTGGATCAACACTACCCTTGCAAATATTTCTTTATTTAATTCATTTGCAGTGCTTTCTTACCAGTACCACACTAGTCCTCATCCTGCAGGAGTAACAAATTAATTGGCTGACAAGGAACAACTTACTTCTGGGCACAGAAATACATTGGACTGCCAAATAAAACACAACTTCCATCCTTTTCTTCTTGATGGGCTGCTTAAGAAACTCCATCAAGTACTTTTCTCCTTTTGTGGACACACAGATTTTTATTTTATCATTTCAAAACACATGACTTTGTGATGGTATTCCAGAAGAGTATCTAAGCTTGTAATTCTGTACAGTGTGTATGTACTATATCACTGCATATTATTGAGCTGCAGTTCTCCTTAGGGTATGGAGCTGAATTGTACTTCAAGCTCTATTACTGCAACTCTGTTGACCTCACTGTTGTAATAAAAATTTTCTTAGTATGAAAATTGCATAAATACAGGTTGATGCTTTTAAAATACAGTTTTAAAGAAGGTTCCAAAAGAAAGAAAAAAGAAAGAAAAGCAGGCCAAACAAGCAAGGCAACATTTCTAAATGCTTTAGTTCACATATTGTCCAGGGAAAGTTATGCCTAGGATAAGCATTCATTTATTGCCTTACAAACAATTACATACCCATTGCATGTAATTACACTTGCACATACCTTAATCAGCTGCTGGGAACAGATTGATTTCCCAAACTCATAATCTCAGTTACTTCATCTTTCAACAATGAGAATATATATCTGAAAACTTTTAGCCTTTAAACTAAGAACTAACTGTATGGATGTGGATGTCAAACATTTTTCACTAGCTGCATAAATTACCCATACTCTGATGCTCAATATCCAAAGTCTTTGAGTGTTTTGCTGATGTTTGTGTGTGTTACTCAGTTCTTCAGTGTTTCATATTTAGTAGCCAATCTGATACTTAGTTATTCAGGTTAGGGTTAGACCTTTCACTGTAACGCTCTGGGAACTGTGTGCTGCTTGTAGATGTGTAACCATCCTGGGGAGCAGGATCCCAAGTTTGGCTTGGGATATGCAGATGCTCAAGGGGGATTGTTTGACACTAACAGTAGTGATAAGTTTCCTGACGGTTAAGTATTGGTTACCTGTAACAGGAATTTTTCTTATTTGCCATTTCTAGGAATTTGTCATGATTGTTGTCTTTGGTTTGGAATTTATTATTCGTATCTGGTCTGCTGGGTGCTGTTGTCGATACCGAGGATGGCAAGGAAGACTGCGCTTTGCAAGGAAACCATTCTGTGTAATAGGTGAGTGTCCCAGCTCCAGTTTATTTTAAGATAAACATCTTCCCTCTCTTGTTTTGTTCCTGGAAAACTATTGGAATCAGAGTCTGTTTACAGCAATCAGCTGTAAGTCCAGAATAGCTATGTGTCAACTCTCATCTGCCCAGGGTTTCTTTAGATATAAATCATGACATCCCTAAAAACCAGTCAGTCCATGTTTCTTATGTTCTCCAGAAGACATTTTTCTATGACTGTTATACAGCTGGTCTATATATTGGACAAATGAAGGGTTGAGAGCTGATCTCATTGAAAATCAGAGGACATATATGTTTTGAATGGACATGCTATGTGTCTTGTACATACATGCATAGATACATATGTGTACATATCATGTTCTTCTTATTTAACCTCTGTGATCAGACACTGCAAGAAGTTTGAAAACCTCCCTAGAGACATCTTCTGACAACACTGCTGTTTCCTGTTTTGCTGTTCTCTGCATGACAGTCCACATATCAACTCTGCAGTGACACTAGCATAGGATACAGTATGTTCTTCATTATTTCTTCTACATCTATTGCAAGACATTCTTTCTTCCCTTCTTTGCTCTAGAATTTGTCTGTGACAATGGTGAATAGACTCATGACCAGTCAAAACCCTATTTTGAAAAGGGATCTGCAGAAAAAGTTTCCCAATAAAGACAGAAATCAAAGATCAAACTCATCTGATAATTGCTTATTTTTCCAATGGTTTGGAGAAAATGCTTTTTATAGATCATCTGGATCAAACTTCAGGATGCAAATATCCCAACTTCTCTCTCAACTTTCTTCCTCTCTCCAGCCTTTAATTTCATCTGCTTGTATCTCAATACAACTTATGGGTTAACCAGGCAGGAAATACATTCTTCTGTACATGTCTACAGCAGCTAATACATGGAGTCATATACCTACAGCATGAAACACATGAGTTTCAGTGTAAGCAGTAATAAAATACTATCCTGGTCTAAACAATAGTTACACAATGTTCCTTGGCATGGCACAACAGTATACTAGTTAGGGCTAATGTGTAGAGCAAGTTTTTTACCTTCCACCTTATTCCCTAGTAAATCCAGACTTTCTCCCACTAAGCCATTACTGCAATGGAGGAAGTTGCATGAGCAGCCAGGAAGACACTCCAGATTGTTTCTCCCTCAGAAACACTCCATCTATACTATTTTATGAAACTGTGGGAGAGTGGCAAGTATCAGGATTGGCATTTGGTTTTTTTGGGCATCAGGGGAGGTGGGTGGGTACCTTGCCAGGTCACACACTTTCCCCAAGACTTCCATGCCTAGCAGAAAGTGGAAATTACAAAACACAGCTCTACTCCTTAACCAGACTTACCATTATTCCAAGATTTTATGGTGCACTTTAAATTTTGCAGTAGTCAGGTTTTGTCAAGATATAACCATAATAAAGCACCACTGTAAATTGAGTAAAATTAGTTCACTACAACAATTTAGAACTTACTAAAAACACCATTAAAGATTTTGAAGTTGCTAGAACCATTTGATTTCTCAGAGTGTTTTGCTACTCTTCCAAATGCCATTGTAGAGAAACACTAGCAGCTTTGATTCAGCTTTTGTGTCTCCTCCCTTTCCTGTCTCCACTCAACTGGCAAGTTTTATGCCAGTGATTAACTTCACTCTGAGGTGTTAATTCTCAGCAAAAATGAGTGCAGGAGCTCTTCCTTGTAGAAAATTCTGCATATTTAAAAGACGTAGATGTGGTGCTTAGGGACATAGTTTGGGGGTGGACTTGCCAGTGCTGAGTTAACAGTTTGACTCAATGATCTTAAAGGACCTTTCCAGCCTAAATAATTCTATGATTCACAGGGGGGCTGCATAGATTTACATGCTTTCCCTAAAACTACTTATATCTACCCTTCTACTGCTGGT
>VWYI01017601.1:44084-58543 GCA_013399455.1 Anthoscopus minutus | reverse complement strand
GCCTGTAATAAGAGGGGGTTCCATTCCTGTGCTGTTCTATTGGTGTCTGTGTGCCCCATCTCACTTGCTGCAGTGGTACTAGTGCAGAATAAGGCTCACACTCAGCCCTGCATCTGCCTCCTGCATGTGACTGCCTCTGAACTCCAGCACATGAGGGGCAGTCCCTTAACCTTCACACAGACCAAGCACCCAGCTTTGGGAAGAGTGGCTTGCAGTGGAGATGCATTTTTTTACAACACTGACTTTATGAAATTGTATTCTTGAAGATTTAACTGCATACAAAACAACTGTTAATAAAGTCTTCTTTGATCTTCGCACAGGCTTTCATGCTGATTTGATTTTACTGCACTTTGAAGTTGTAGTAGGCTATGCTATGGAAATATAGAAAGAAATCTCTCTAGAGAAACATGGAGAAATTACTTCAGTTGGAAAATCGTAGAAAACTGAGCTACAAGGGACCATGAGAAGTTACTCACTGAAAGCATGTAATTTAGCATGGATTTTGGAAGACTACTACAGTGTAACAATGTCAAATCAATTTAAAATTGTTCTTTGCAGCACTATTGTGTTAAAAAGGAAGAATACTTGTTTCTGAATGCCTGGTGAAATGAAATTTCCTATTCCAAAATAGTTTTTAACACCTGGACTCTGTCTTTCTCCCTGCTCAAGGCATTCCATGGAAGTGCAACTTCAAAAATATTTTGCACTTGTAGTTAGTGATCTCAGAGATGCTAGAGAGAGTGGAATCAGATATGACATACCACAAAGTTTTATGTGGTCGTTTTGTAATGAGAGAAACAATAATTTTTGAAGTAGAAGGGGAAAATGGTTCTCTGGTGTGCTTTTTTTACAGAGCCAGGAAAAACTAGCAATATGGTTGAAAGTAATTTTATGTTTTGACCTCGAAAATTCTTCCAAAGTGCTTTCATGTGCTACAGGATCTGAGCTGTCACCCCTATACCAATTACTTGAATTCTCTAATCTCTTTCCACTACTCTCCCAAATCTGAGTTTCTTAATCCCTTCCCTTCCCTTATTTGAGGGGAAAATCTGTCCTGCACCCATAGAGACTGAAGAGATATTAAAAGGATGAGGAGAGAACCCGTGCACTCCTTTGCCTTTCAGCAAGGAATAAATTGTAAAAGCAGGAAACTGCCTCTGAGTGTTAAGGAAAAGGAAGATGTGACACAGGAGTGAACCTGATTTTGTGTGACCCGATGTAGTCTAAAAGGAAATGTGCTGAAGCAGCAGTCACTCAGGGTTCAGTGTCACAGAGAGCAGAGTGGCCACTTTAGCATGCCTTGTGTCTGTCACAACAGATACACATGAGGGCAATTTACATTTTATGGCATTGTAGATGTGCTACTCTTCCTATACTACTTAGAGTCAGGCAATAAAGATCTTACAAGGCAGCAGGAAAACAAGAGAAGCAAGCAGTAACTTAGCCACTAAAGCATATATCCATAAGCACCTAAGCATTATAAGACAAGGCAGAGATTTTAAGTCTTGCTTTTCTGAAATGTTCTTTGAGCACTCAGGAACTGCCATGATGAACAGAAGCTCTCATACTTTTGGGAGCCCAAGAGAGTTTCCTGCTTGAGTAAAGAAAATCAACAAAAGAAAAGGCCTTTCATCTGGGGAAAAAGATCACTGTGAACCAAATCCTTTCACCAGGAGTCCCTCTGTGGTCAGCAGACCTTCTGATTCACTGGCAAGGTTAAGAGGACAATCTCCTCCCCCCAGAAACCCCCCACTTTTTTTCAGGAAAACATAGTTAAACATGAAGTAACCTGTGTGAACCAGCAGAGGCTATCACGTCCTAAAAATGGCAAAGCTACTCATTACAGCCGTATTGGAAACTGCACACAAGTCTCAGAGCATAATTGCCACCCATCCCTGCCATCCCTTCCCAAGGGTTTTGGGTTAAATGAGACACATTCTCTTGTTCACAGAAAATAAGAACAAGATGTTGGTTGTAATAACAACTGGCAAGCTGAAGTTGAAGGAAATAATGCTTGGATCTCCTTAGTGGACAAAAGCCTCTCAGGGAAAAAAAATGAGCTATTTCCACTAGCAAGGGCTTCCAGATCACACTACATCAGCCACTTCAAACTGGCCCGTGCCAAAGCAGGATTTGTCTCTGTTAGCAGTGGTTTGGTTGCTAGGCTTGCTCTTGAATTCTCACTGCCAAGGGTTTCTGACCAAGGCAAAGTTGACTCTGAGCACTATATGCATCTGGCAACTGGCTCTGCCAGGATCTCTTCCACACTGAAGCTGCAAATGCAGATGCCAACTCCTCAGGTGAACAATACAGATGCTGGACTTGTTCCCCTCCTTCTCTCATTTTCACTGAGTAGACTTGATTTCTGATACCGTGAGCACATGAGCCTGCTGCAGGACTGGAGATCTGGGCTAAGATAAGCACACTGGTCTGAGGCTGTGAAGCACTCAGGAGCTTTTGGGGAAAACGGATTTGATGGTTTAATACGCACAATAAAAACATCAGAGTTACATCAGTACTTGCATTACAGCTCTACGTTAAGTGATTTCTAATTTTTGTGATACTTAATTTGTGTTTGTCCTGCCTCAGTCATTTTATATAATAACAGATAGAGTCGTTCCAATTGTCCCAAGAAAAGGGACCATTTTGCCACATTTTTCATCACAGGAAGCAGAGAATCTTGTCCCACAGCTTTCACGGAATGATGTGCCAAACAGACAAATCACCTTTAAAGATTGCTCATAGGTGAATGGTTGTAAGATCATACCTACAGAATGCACTTGTTGGTTTAATTTGCTCTTGCATAGTCTTTTGTCTGTCCTGGTATCACTACAGAAACTTCAGCCAGACATCCTGTTTAAATCAAGGCCATGTATTTTTGTCTCCACAAGTGTGAGAAGACAAGTCACGAATATTGTGCTTTCAATAAAGCAGAATCTTCTGGTTGAGTAGTGTGCCAGTGGCAGTACACCAAAATTTTGAAACCAAGAGTACAGCAAGTATATAGATTTTGACAGAAGATTAAATTATAGTAGACAGCTCTATTTCCTTGCCCCCTCAACTACTTCTTTTAATGATATATCCAGATCAATAAAACTTTGTTAACTAAAACAGAAAAAGGAATTGCATCAGCTATGTTTGGAATGTATTCCTAAATCTTTCAAATTGCTTTCTGTAAATGAAGAAATTATTTACCCAGCTCTTGTGGGAATGAAATTTTCCTTTTTCAGATGAAAAAGCAGCTTGCATCCAGGGAAGAAATCAAACAAATAGTATGATAGGGTGCTGCTTTTTTCGGGGACATTTTGCTCCACCTATATGCATGTAAATACTGCTATGACAGGCATTCTTCCTTAACTACATTTTCCTTGTCAGCAATCCTCCCTTTTCCTCCATATCTATCAGTCACTTGTGACATACCTTTACTCTTTACACAGGCCTGACAATACCTGGCCTGTGATAACTACCAATTTTCATGTTCATAATTATTACGTCACTGTTGCCATCCACTGCTTTGTTGCTTTCAGGTTGTTTCTGAGCTTATCATAGAAACAAAAAGCTGCTCATCAATCTGAGAAGTCATCAGACAACACCTAGAACACCACACATTTATATTTGGAATAGGGCAAAGAGACATCCCACTGCACTAACATCACCACTGTGGAGGTTAATGTCAATGCAATGTAAATATTCATCTAAACCCTCATTTGAGTTTCACTCAGATTTACTACTCAGATGGCTCCTGCAGAAATGTATCTCAGATCCCTAAATAACAAGCAATACTGACTCTCTGAGTGATCTCTTCAGTGCAGGTTTGGGAGCTGCGTGAACAACAGCAGTTCCAAGGGTGGATTTCAGAAATCATGGGGTTGACTGTATTTTAATTGCCTGATGTTCATAGTCTTATTAATGAACGGGTGTTGTCATTTTTATATGATTTTTTCAATATGTCTGGCCATGTGTGCTATTTGCTTAGTAATCCACAAGTGTGAATCTCAGGCGTCAATTTACTCATGACTTGCCAGTGGCAGGGGGTGAGATGGCACAAAAGGAAGTGAAAGGTTAAGGAGGTTGTTTCTCCTCTATTAAGGTCAATTGTTTCAAGGCAGGAAATGTGGCCATGGGGTCATAAGGCAGTGCTGTCCTTCCCTTCAGGCCAGGCCGATGCTGAGTTTATTGCTGCTGAAAAGAAAGGTACCCACTTCTGTGATCCAAACTCACAGTGGAAGTGGTTTCCTCAAAAAAAATTACAGTCCTGGAGAGCACACTGATTGTGAAAGTTCTCACACACTTTCATTGTGGTGTTTTTGTCCTGTAGGCACCACGCTTCCTCATGCTGTGCTGTTACACTGATCTGCATTCAGTAAAAGGGTCTTCAGCTTGTACAGAAATTTTGCAATTTTAGTGACAAATCATCAGATAAAGTTCAAAAGAAGCAGATAGTATTCATCAGCACATCTTTTATTCATTTTGAGGCCATGGAAATTAGCTGGCTACTTTTCTTCTGACACTTAGCAGTACAAAGCCAGTACTTTCAGACCCAAGTAAAGTAACCAATTTTTATTATATCTTCATCAATTTTCTTGATTGACCCAGCTTTCTGAGCATTGATTTAGATCAACCTGATCTGACCTGACCTGCTTTGTCTTTCTAAAAGAATTTTTTATTTTCACAGATCTAAAACTCTAGTTTCCAATTCTCTGTTAGCTCAGTGAGAAATTAGCTGTATGCCCTTCAATGCTTCCAAGTAGAGTAAAATTTTCTCCACTATGATTCAGTTCTGAAATACTGCAATGAGTAGATGACCCTGTCCAGGCACTATAAAATCTATGTCCCTGGCCCTTGTAAGAAAAGAATAGAAAGGAGATGCTAGACTATCTCATCTGATTCCTTTTCCCATCATGGTTGCCAAAACTGAAGGGAGGAAAAAGTAGGGAATGGAGGGGCAAAATAGAGCTCTGCTTGTCCTTTTTCTACTTTGCTGTTCCAGAGCGAGGTTTTCTGAGGAAGTGTGAGAAGATCAAAAAGAAGTCAAGTCCTTAAAATTTCACAGTTTCAGCTATGTTGCCATAATGGTCTGTTTTATGGAACAGTATTAGAATGATGCAGGTCACTTCCTTTAGTGTCCCTGCATAAGATTCATCCATTTAATTTATGCAAATTACTTATCCATAAGCATCTGGTGAAAAAGTCCTCTGATGAAAGTGCTTCAGTTAGCTGCACTGTCAGTGGAGAAGAGTGAAGAGTCTTTGAGGACCTCAGAGAAAGGCCCTATGATGCATTCATTTATGTGGAACTTATTGTCCTTGGCCAATTCCTTAACTCCTTTCCTGCTGTACTGTGTCAGCCTAATCACCAGCTTCAGAGCTACCCTTTGCATTTTGCTCAGGTGTGGTCAGAGTCAGCTCCTCTTGGAGTACCATCAGTGATAGTGTCTGTGTTCTTAAAATATTGCTCCTTGGAAGTCTGTTTCTCCCATTTCTTCCTCACTTTCCCTTTCACCCTGGCCTGTGCTGCCAAATTGACACTAACTAAACCTTGGAGGCAGGATCAGTGGTCACAGTGGGGAATAGCTCCTGTGACAGGGAGTGGAATTTTCTGGGAGATTAACTTCAGCAGCTGGGTCCATTGAATGGGACTGTGCAGCCTGGACATGGACCCATCCCTTTCCCCTTGCTCTGCTGAGAGGAACAGCAGGTGGAGAGGAGGACACACGTCTCCAGAGCCAGTGCAGAGAATGGGAGTGTCAACCCCAGCACGGGGCTGCTGCTCTGCAATGGGCAGGGGTTTCTTCTGCATTAGTATTATTTGTGACTGTACTTTTCTCCTCACCTTGAACATGTCTTCTAGGGTCAGATCAATCACAGCAAATCATGTCATGTAAAGCTTTCAGTGTGGGTGTTGGACAATATAAATTGAATTTTTTTATGAGCTCCAGAGAGAAAACAATCATTCCATAAACTAAGACTAAATAAAAATAAAATTTAAAAATTAAAATTAAAATGAATGTTTTGTGTCCTCCTAGTGATCCTTTTGAAAATCTGGTTGCTGTCCCTTATCGATGAAATAATTCTGCAGCTTTCATACGGGATGAAATTAACTCAGCAGGTCTTTGTCTTGCAATACCCAAGTCCACTTCATATTTCCAGTTTAAGACAAGTTCTGTCGTGACAGAGTAAAAAATGCCAGACAAATACCTGGACTGAATTCAGTACAGGATAAGGCCTCCATCAGTGGTGTCAGTCTATATGAATTTTAGGGTAAAACTTGCCCCAAGTCTACAGGTGAGGAAGAGTTACTCCATGTTTGGGTATTATGCTTATCTCCTGGCAGCAAATGCCTTTTCATACCAATAATCATTTCTGCACAAGTCTGAAGTTTGCGGTTACAAACAATAATTAAAACAAAAAACATTACAAGTGCCAGTCAATAATAAACCCACAAAATAATTTCTATTGCTACTGTACGTATACAACTTAAACCAGCTGTTTGTAAAGCCCTCAGCATTGGCTAGAATAAAGTCTCAACATGTTAATTCCCCATATTTTTTATAACATACAATTGAAGTTATTTGGAAATTATAGTTTTTTTATGCACTAGTTAGTGATAACTTTTTATTTAAAAAATAATTACAGAGTTTCTGAATGATATGTGCTGCCACCTGCATAGTAGGTGATTTTTGACAAAAAAACATTCCTCTGTTTGTATTCAGGGATGTGTAATGAACAATGGATGTTGCCAGAAGAAAATAGCAAACTATTATAAAATGAAGCTGTAACAGTAATGCTGGAAAAACACGGTAACAATCAGAAAACTCTTCTAGCAAACTGGCTGCACTGTTGGTGGAAACTGGAGTGGTCCTTAGGGCTTTGAAGAGTTGTGATGAATTACTTCAGCTGACAAACCAAACACACTATATTTCCTTCTCATTCTCTCCCACCATCTATGTAAGATAGTAAAAGGAAGAAATAAGAAATAAAAACCACATTATCTTCATAGATGAAAATGAACTCTGATGCTCTGGTTAATCTAAGCACAGATTTTTTCCCTTTCACCTAGAAGCCAAGGACCTGGACAACAAAAAATTGGAATGTATGTTGTTCTACTTGTACACCTAAAATTTTATAAGGGGAGAAGATACTCTAGGAATATTGATATTAACACTGTGAAAGCAACAGGAAGAATCTTGTCCCTGGAGGGTAAGAATAAATTAAACTACTTTTATAGGTGAAAGAAAAAATAGTAGCCAACAACACACAAGTAGAGTAGATTTATCTGATCTAGCACAGGTGTAGTAAACACATCTGCTTGGGAATGTAAGCTTGCCATCCTGAAGAAATTTCAGAGTAAGAGGCCAAACAAGCTGGCAGTCCTCCTCTATGATACCCTGGTTTGACAAACGTTTAACGTAACACTTCTCTCAAGTATTCCATTTTGGCATGAAGGCAGGACATAGACAGGGTTGTTTTTCTCAAAGGAACAGGCAGTTTGTAAAAGGTTAGATATTCAAGCACAAGTAGTTAAAGCAGAAGTGGCAGCTTTGTCCCATGTTCCAGGTTTAATGGTGACAGATACACTCAGAAATGAGAGGCAAAGGATGAAGCTCTGAACAAGCTCAAAGGGCCTTTCACTGTGAGCATAGAACACTCCCAGTTTGGAGCAATATTTTTTTGATTGTGAGTCAGGTAGGTATGGGTAGACAAAGTTAAATCACAAAAGTCACCTATGTAAAAAATGCAAGCAAAGTATCTGGTTTACCTGTTCACAAGTGTTTGATGACAATGGGATCATACTCTTGTTGGAACTCAAAGGGTTGCCAGCTGATGGTGGTTTCCTGTCCCCCACTAAAACCAAAGGATCCCAGTCCCAGAGGATCACCCACTGATTGATTTTGCAAAAAATCAGCCAGAGAATTATCAGAACAATGTCCACGGAGGGAACAGCAGCAGTAACAAAGAGCTGAAGGTTGTAGCTCCTCCAGCTAGGCCTGCACAAGCATTTCTGTCCCTGGGATAAAGACACACAACATCTGAGAATTATCTGGGCTTAAGATGTCATTGCTCATCAAATCCTTTCCTAAGCAAGAGATAAGAGGAAAACAGAAAAAGGTGAAGAACAAGTCAAGAATCACAGAATTGGTACAGATTCCTAGGAAGCAGACATTGTTTAAAAAGAGACAAAATGTTTGAATTTGTGAGTCTGTTGGCCCAAATAGTGCATTCCATCCTAGGTTGAGGACATCTACTTTGTCTGGCTCTGCAAAACTTTGTGAGCCTAAATAGCCAAGACTGGTCTGGTCCTGGTTCGATAGCTCAGCCAAATATTTGTTGATTTCACTCTTTAATTTCACTTGAAGTTCCTTTTCCAAGCCCCTTAATTAATCTAAAGGTATGTGAAGTACTTCCAAAGTGATTCTGCAGGTTGGGCAGATGTAAGATTAGAGCTGTTTTGGAGCATTTTCCAGGGCATATAAAGAATGTCAAGCCTTACTGGAATCTCAACAATTGCAGTGTCACTTACAGATATGCAGTGTGCAATATTATCATTAACAGCCCTCAGGACATGACAACAAAGTCGTTTTACCCTTGACAGGAAATTCAGTAGCCTTTTTGTAAATTGTTTCCCCTCCTTTCCTAGGAGCAAGCAGGAATAGGATGGAAATATGTAGTTGAGTATTAAATAATTAATTTCTATTACTTAAAAGAGGTGGGTTTTTTTCCCTTGTTTAAAATTGGTAATTTTATTTTGAACAGTATCTGCTTGGTATCTGTGGTTTCAGAGAAGGCTGTTCAAGTTGGGAGAATTTTTTTCCTGGCTGTACCATGTATCTTCATAAAGCCTGCAATGTTGCTGCAATTCGAGGATCATTTTTCTTCCTCTTTTTGAGATATCTAGTTAGAAAGGAAATCACTCAGGCAGGAGTGCAACAAAAAAAATTAATTATAGCAGAGAACTTATAATGTAATAGTAAGAATTGTGCTTGCCCTGTTGGATATAGATATGATTGGGAAGAACAATGATCAGGAGGCCCACAGTGTTTCTCTGTGATCAGAGGCAGTGCTCATCAAAGGAAGATCTCATCTCTACAGAGATTCCCCATGTGCCCTATCACTGGCTTTTCTGTGAAGACCCCAAACCTCACTTAGTGAAATGATCTCATTAGATTGGATACTGCTAACACCTGTAAGGTGGATTAGTACAAAGGCTTAGCTGGAGTGTAGCAAACCACACATATTGGATCCATAAGGATGAGAAAAAGGCACTGTGAAAATCATTATATTCCTTACTGCTTTACTCTGTAAATGCCTAGAGAGGGTGACATCAATCACCCATAGACTCTTAACAAGCTGTGTCTATGATGGGAGAGGGAAGGGACAGGAAACTAGGACAGTGAGGAGGATGTGGTAGAGTGATCACCGAAGATAAGAGTAAACTTGAGCTCTGCTCGAAATTGTTATGCCATGTTTAGTATCAGATCAATAAAATATTCTGCAGATGAAAAAGAAGTCATAATTTTTTCATAGCTACCTGAAAGCTGAGCAAAGAAACTGGTAAAATGAGTAGCAGAAATATGCCCTTACCAGAGAAAAATAGGATGCAAGAAGAAAATTCAGTAGTTGGATTTTCCTGTGTTTCTTCTATCTATTTATTTATTGGTTTATATTCTAGAGTCCCTTTTTTCTAAAAGCTAAGTTTCACTTCAGAATGAGATAATATACTTTTCACAGGTCTGGACATTTGGGACTGCAGAGTAAAAAGAGTATCATTGAAATTCCAGCAAAAGGTGTATAAACAGTTTCACACTGTGAAAGGAGATTAGGCAGTCTTTATCCACACCAATGAAATATCAAAACATCTTTTTCTGGTCCGCAGTGCAGGTGTGAAAATCAAAGAATCTGAATTATTCTGTCTTCCGGTCTCTTCTGTCATGCTCTTTTTGTCATTTTGCACAAAGTAGATGGATTAGGGTTCACAGTTGTGAAGAGCTCTGCTGATATTACAGAAAAAAATAATATTTGTTGAAATAAAATTCCTTAAATAACTTTGTTGGTAGGTTGACCCTCATGGAAAACAAGTGCCCACCAAAGCAGCTCTATCACCCCCCTCTTCAGCTGCAGAAGGGAGAGAAAACACAATGAAAATCTCATGGATTGAGACGAGAACAGGGAGATATCACTCATCAGTTAGCATTATAGGCTCAGCTTGGGGAAATTAATTAAACTTGCTACCAATCAAATCAGTGTAGGATAATGAGAAGTAAAACCAAATCTTAAAATACTTCTTTCTCAGCCTTCTCTTCTTCCTGTGCTCAACTTTACTCCCATATTTCTCTACCTTTTCCTTCCCATAGGAGAGAGTCTTCCATAAACTTCTTCAATGTAAGGGTTTCTTAAGGGCTGCATTTCTTCTTTCAGCATGAGTGCCTTCCACAGGGTGCAGCCCCTCAGGGACAAACTGCTGCAGTGTAGTCTCCCATGGGGTGACACGTCCTGCCAGCAAACCTGCTCCACTGTGGTCTCCTCTCTACACAGGTCCTACCAGAAGTCTCCTTCAGTGTGGGTTTCCCACGGGGCCACAGCTTCTTTCAGGCATCCACCTGCTCTGTTGGGGGGGTCCTTCATGCACTGCAAATGGATCTCTGCTCCACCATGGACTTCTATGGGCTGCAGGGGCACACTTGCTTCATCATCATCTGCACCAGAGGCTGCAGTGGAATCACTCCTCCTCCCCTCTTTCCTCTCTGACCTTGGTGTCTGCTGGGCCGGTGCTCTCACATGCTCTCACTCCTCTCTCACTGCTGTTGTTGTAGTGCTGTAACTTTCTCTTTTCTTAAATTTGTGAGCCCAGAGGCAATGCCACTGTTGATACTGGCCTTGGTCTTGGCCAGCTGTGGGTCTGTCTTGGAGCTGGCTGACACTGGCTCCACTGGACATGGGAGAAGTGTCAAGTAACCTCACAGATGCCAGCACTCCCAATCCCTCCTAGTAGAAAAACCTGACCAAACAAACTCCATAAATATATGTGGCACTTCTAATCTCAGAAGACATAGACATCATCCTCAGCTGTTGAGACCATAATTTTATTTTGCTGTTAGCAATTTAGTTGCTCGAATTATCATTTCTACCAAAGGCAGACCATGATGTTCAAATGGGGGAGGAAAGCTGATCATTACAGATAATTTGTTTCATCTGTATGAAGATAAAATTATAGTGGGAGGTATGTGAATGTTGTCTGCCTTCTAGCTTCACCAAGGAAGACAACTATTGACTAATATTGATTATGTGGGGTGAAATATTTTTTTAATTTATTCTCTGAAGAGAAAGCAAATTGATTAATTCATTAAATAACACATAGAGAAGAGGCCTGTTCAAAAAACCATATACTGCTCAGATATTGACATTTCCCACTTCTTTCTATGTTTGTTTCCTTTTGGTGGAACTACTTTCCCAAAGAAAAGCACTAGTACAGAGAATTTTAGAAACTCACTCAACAAATGGGCTATGTTGGGCTCTTCATCACAATCAGCTGTTCAATGCCCTAATTAGACTTTGTAAACCCATTCTCCTGGCACAAGAAAAGTGACAGGGTTATTTGCACTGTGGTCCCAGGGAAAGACAATCAGCTAAGATGCTGACATGCTAATTAGCAACTGCTGCTTCAGGCTTATTGGTTTGAAAGGAGTCGTTAAAGTCAATTTAAACAAACCTTAAGACCACATTGTTTTGGGGTTTTTTATTTCTAGGTAGTAAGTTCTTGTAATCCTCTGAGGTCTTTATTACATTAAATTTCGGTCTTCTGAAAATTCAAAAGTCTTCTAAAACTGGTCCCTTAACTCTGAGCAAATCTGACTCTGGTGCCATTTCTGATGGTTCTGATGTGGGAGCTCACAAGAATTAGATTGGTCTGAATGAGTTCAAAAATATATTTTTTCAGCTTCCTAGTTTATCTGAGGATGTTTCAGCTCAACACTGCCTCATATGTATAGAGCAGCAACTGGTAGATATAATTTCTGAGAGAAGACTTGTTTTGCCCTTCCAAAATTATTCTTCTAATCCAGCCACATTAATACTGTCAGGATTAACCCCAAATTACTCTTCCTGCATGCCAGAATGTGATGCTTTTATTCTAGGATTTTTTTTTTCCAGGAAATATTTTAGGGTGTGCAGATCCTTTCAAAATATTGTGATTTATTTTGGAATAAAGTGTTCACTGGGAAGGCAATGCCATGAAATTCCTGTGCATTAACAATCCTATTTGGTTTTAATTTAACAAGGAGATATTGCTTTAGGAGAGAATCTTTCCAAGTGATTCCTATATTTTAAATTAACTTTGAGTTTATTCCTTGACAGTTCAACATGAAGAAGCACCTGTTTCTGCATCTGAAAAAAATGTGTGAAGTTATATTAGAAAACTGTTGACAGAAGGCTGGGTGTCACAATTTGGGCTGAAAGTGTAAGGACATCCTTAGTGACTAAAGTGCAGGAATGCTCAGAGAAGTGAATACAGTGAAAATCCATATTCCACTTGAGACTGTCACTAACTCCTTAACAGTTCCTGGAGGACTGAGCTTGCATGGCTCTACAATCTGAATTTGAGTTAAGGCAGCCACTTCTGTGTGCTTTGTTCAAAGGAAAGTACTTTGTAGAGGAATTTGTTCACTCCTGCATCAAGATAGATTAAAAAAAAAAACCAAACAATACCTTTTGCTTATCAATTAAATTAAAATCTTGATAAATATATAGCTTGCTTTTTTTCTCCCCCCCCCTCCCTATCAAATGCATCAGTTCTGGGCCTGTCACTGCAAGAAATACATTGAGGGCCTGGAGCAAATCCAGAGAAGGGCAGCAGAGCTGGGGAGGGGTCCAGAGCACATGGCTTGTGAGGAGCAGCTGAGTGACTTGGGGTTGCTTAGCCTGGAGAAAAGGAGGCTCAAGGGGTACCTTATCTTTCTCTACAACTGCCTGAAAGGAAGTGATAGGCAGGTGAGGGTCAGTCTCTTCTCCCAAGTAACAAGTGATAAAACAAGAGGAAATGGCCCTAGAACGTGCCAGGAAAAGTTTAGATTGGAAATTGTAATAGCATTCTTCACTGAAAGGGTTGTTCAGTATTAGAAAGGCTGGCCAGGGGAGTGGTGGAGTCACCATCCCTGGTGGTATTTAAAAAACATATAGATTTAGCATTTAGGGACATGGTTTAGTCTGGGCTGGCAAGGGTTAATGGCTGGGCTCTGTGACCAATTCTATGATTCTGAGAACCAGAGACTTGCAAGTATATAGAATTATAGGAAGCATTTCTCATATTGGGACAACACAGTATCTTTCCATACTTGCTTTTGTCTGCCTCATGGTAATATCCACAGACCTCTTGCTGTTATATAGATTCTTAGAAAAGGGTATGATTCTCAGTAGGGGTATTGGAAGTGACAGTGACAGAACAAATTACAAAGGTAAAATAAAACCCTGCACAGGAAGATTGTGTTACTGAATTAGGCATATTATCTATTATCATTAAAATAACTATACTTCATCCAATTGTAATGTGACTGAAACCAGACTAACTTGAAAGCAAAGTATGATGACACACAGAAAATATGATTTTATGATGTCTTCTCTGTGACCTGACTGAGTTTTGATAATTCCAGATAATTCCTAATGGATGCTGAAGTAACCCTAAAAGAAGTAA
The DNA here is from genome assembly GCA_013399455.1 of Anthoscopus minutus. Classification (NCBI taxonomy): domain Eukaryota; kingdom Metazoa; phylum Chordata; class Aves; order Passeriformes; family Paridae; genus Anthoscopus; species Anthoscopus minutus. The sequence continues at coordinate 44,860 of VWYI01017601.1, read as the reverse complement.
AAACTGAGTTCTTTTCTCACTGTATTCCCTCATAGCCACATTATATCTGTGTTTCTGTAAGTGATCATTGAGTTTTAGTATCCACCAAGAGAAAGTTGATTCCTTTGCTTTTGGAGAGTGAATGTTAAATGTATGCCTGCTACCAGCAAAAAAAGAGAGTAGGGCAAAGAATGGCACTCAAAATTCCCCTTTGTTTCTCAAAACATAGATCTGAATGAACATAATTTGCAGCTTAGCCTGCACCTGAGTGCTTTTGCTTAGGGATTTCTCCCACCAAGATGCATGCAAGATCATAATTAATTGCTTTTAAATTTTCCTCAAAACCTCAAGAAAAACCTATGGATTACCCTTCAGGACCTCCACCATCTGTTTTAGATTTTAAACTTTCTTTTCAATCCTTCTTCCTACCATACCAAAAGAGCTTCTTTCTGCTCACCTCTTGCATGCATCCTCACAATCTGAGACATGCTGTGTCTCCCATCAAACCTGTTGGGCAGTAACCAGCACAAACCAGCCCTTATACCCTAGTGGGGTTCTGAGCACTGCAAACTCAGTTACTGTTGTAACTGGCTGCTAGACCCTTCTCTGGAGGTTGGGAGTTAGTTTTTTGCATCGGAAATGCACAGGCTTTGTCTGCCTTGCTGTCCATCTCCATGCTTGTGAGTACGCACTTGTCTGGCAAGTAGGTTGGCCTTAGAATTGATTACTCATTTCAGTGATTTCTCTTTCTTTCTTTCCTTTCTTTCTTTCTCTTTCTTTCTTTCTTTCTTTCTTTC
>VWYI01017601.1:0-43618 GCA_013399455.1 Anthoscopus minutus | reverse complement strand
CCTTCCCTTCCCGGAACTTCCCTTCCCTTCCCGGAACTTCCCTTCCCTTCCCGGAACTTCCCTTCCCGGAACTTCCCTTCCCGGAACTTCCCTTCTCCTTCTTTCTTTCCTATGGCTCAGTAAGTCCTATCCCTCTCCCTGCTAGCACCAACCACCAGAATTGCCCTTGGCATTCTCTTTCCCCGGCTCCCAAGGTGTGAATGCAGGCAGAGCCAGGCAGGAGCAAACCTGATACACCTGATGGACACCCAAGAAGTACAGGAGCTACCCCAAAATGTTGACCCAGAACCTCTGCTGATCTTTACTCCTCAAGCCTGGGATGTATCAAACAACGTGGGTCTCCTCTTTTTTTCACACTCACCATTCAACCAGTTTCTGTGCAAACTGTGGTTATGGTTGCTACTTTCCCCCTAAACATAACAGGAAAATTAGAAGCCTCCACCTCTTCCCTCTTGTCTAATATCCCACTGGGTCAGAATGCTTGCCCAGAACTAACAGAATCAGGCCAGTTATCTTCTCTACCTGAGACTATTGAAGTCTTCTCTACTTGAAGAGACATTTCTGCCATTCTGTAGTTAGATCTGCCATCAGTGAGAAGGGCAAGGTGCTTCCCAGGCCCTACTTTGAAACCCTCTTCTGTGTTTTGCACTGCAGAGAGCAGAGATGCTGTGCTTTTCTCATGCCTGTAGCCCTGAGTGCTGGGTGCTATGTAGGTGGGAGGCATCTTATACCCCTGAGCAGCTTGGCAGCTTCCTGATCCCTGGCACAGCCAAGGATGTCCTGGGGCTCAGCACCCGCTTTGCAGGGCGGGCTGTCCCAGACCTGCACACACCAATGCCTCTTTTGAGGTCCCCAAAATCTCAGTAGGCAAAAAGAAGGGAGCTGCAGAGGACCAGTCTGACTCCCTTTCACACTGATACCCAGTTGGAACCACCAGAAGCTAATTCTTGCTATAGGGTGAAATTATCACAAATTATTTACTCAAATTGAGCCAACCAACTCTCAGATTTGACAGTAGCATTACTGTGTTCTCTGCACCCTGAATATCTTGTAGGACTATAGCATGGGTGGAATCATGCCTTTCCTCATTCCCCAACGGTTTTCCTTTTGGGAATATTATAATTTCTCTGCCTCCTTCACAATCCCTGAAATTTCTCAGCAATCACTTCCAGGACAAATTGATGTTCTTTTTCCTGGTTTTGTAAGTTTGATTTTTTTGTTTGGATTTTGTGTTGTTTATTCTCACTTGAAAAGTTTTCTTCTTTCCAGTAGACCAGAGTGAGGACTTTGAGCCATTCTTATTGAAAGGGAAATAGAGTGAAAAAAGGAAAGAGGTTTTTTCACACACCTTCAATAATGAAATATCAGCAAGGAACTCTGGATACAAAAATCATTAAATAAAAGGATCGCTTTCAAAGGCACAAAACATAGCCTATTAAAGGCTTTAGTTAAGTACTTATCCATAAAAAGAAATAATCTCCTTTGCTCTGAAAGATCACAGCCTCCTTCTGTAAAGGAAGGGCCTGGCCCAAGGTGTGTTGCTGTGACAAGCAATAAAGGTGGAAACGAGTGATTATTTTAACAGCCTCTCCCAATGCAATCTGCATCTACCTCTGGCTTTCTACTTGCATTTCATGAGAGAAATACTTCAATGCCATGTCTGTGATTGAAAGGCTTATGTTTCAAAAAGTACATCTAGTCACTGCTGCCAGCAGAAATAATAAAGGTGACAGGCTTTCCCATATGAAGACACACTCTTGTCATGTTTTTATAATCATTGCTTTATTTAAAATGGAAAAATCCTCCTCCTCCCACTCAGCATGTCTGCAGGACCAGATGCTTGTATTAAAAGCTGCATTACTCATTTAGTCTTTTTCCTCATCTCTTCTAACATGAAACCTCCAGGACTATGAATTCAGAAAAACCAAATGCTGTAGTAAATGAAAAAAAAACCTCTTCTACTTCTCACTGAAAACCACATTGGACCCCCGCATTCACAATCCATTCTGAGCCCAGGAAGAGGAGGACTCCTGCATAGGGCCACACAGCCATGGGGAAGCAGCTTCTTAGGCTGAAGCTGGGATAAAGGAGTCAGTTCATGATGGACCCCTAATGTCACTGTGCCTAATTTTTCCATGCTGGTTTTCCTGTCTAGATACACATGGGAGAGGTTCCTCCAGGAAGAAATACTGCAATCCTGCCCTTACCCTACATGCCCTTTCCTGATCATCAGAGGCAATCTCTGCTCTTTTTTCTCTCCTTCTTCTTCTAGAGCATACTCAAAGCCAGCTGTATTGGTGAAGCCATTGCCATGGCTTCGGGGAGCTTAGGTCTGGCTCTGCACAGCTGGAAGCAGAATTCCCTGCCATGACTTTTATTACTATTGTTATTATGAAACATAGGTTATTTGGCTTATTATTCTAGTAGACCTCTGCTGAAGTGGCAAATGTCTGCCATTCAGTCCTAATTTCTGCACTCAAGAGATGGCCTTGCTGCATGACCTAGTACTTTTTAGTGTTTCTGTCACTACGTCTTTATTTTCTTGCTAGGCCCAGGGTGGAAGTGTAATCAAATATTCTCTTATGGAAGCTGTTCCTGCAGGAAGGTGAGCTTTCTTAGAAGAAGAAGCAGGGTTTTGCTAGTCATTGAAAAATTGGTTGGAAGGGGGATTTGTAACAAGAGCAAGGTGCTCCCCATCTCCATCCCATGAAGCTTTACGTGTGTGTATGAGAGAGGCTGAGACCAGCTCTCTCCTCTGTGCAGGTGCAACTGAGAGCAACAGCAGGCTAGCCCAGATTTTTCCTAGGTTGAAATGGGTTCTGCCACAGGATTAGCAAGGTGGAACCAGCTTTGACCTCTCCTGTCTCCTTCAGCATCACTCACTGCTCTCAGACTGCAGAGAAGCCAGGAAAAAAGCCAGAGCCATGGAGAGGCAGGGATGGAAGAGCAGGGCTTTCCTGCAAGTTTCTGTCCTATCCACCCTTGGAGTAAAATAATTCACAGGAAGATGCATAATTTTGTACATTTACCTATCCATTAAGTATTTTCAAGAAATCCATTCTGATTTAAAAATACAAAGAACTTCTTGTATTAAGTGCTAAAGAAATACTTTATTACTGCTGACATACATATAATTGAAGCCATTTGGAATGTACAACATATATTTAATAAAAGTACCACTGGTTACAAGAAATATCTCCTGTTCCCCATACATTCTCCCCCACACTTGAGATGACAATGTGGTGATTTCAAAAGCATGTCTCTGTCTTTTCCTATCATGAGAATACCTGCAAACACAAGTTGTTCCTCATAATGAACAGAGTCAGATTGCTTCTTGGCTGCCTACATTTCCTACTAATACACAGAGAGGCCTGAGTCCAGAAGGCTCATCTGTACTCAGAATCCTACACCTTGATCAGTTCCACTGTGTTTTAAAATTATCAACATTTTTACTTTGTTTTGTGCAAAATGGCCCAAGATTTTACTCAGCTGGCACCTGCTAGGGTACAGTTCTGTTTCTGATGTTCATACTGTTCTGTGATATCACCGTGAAAGCAAATAGGATAAAAACTTTACTCCCGTGACCAGGAGGTATAAGCAGTATGTAATATAATTTGTAAAAAGTTAACTAGGGTTTGATTTGCTAAGCTATAAGGACAGAAAATCTCAGTGCCTGTCTGTCTGCCTATCTATTCAGTCATCTCATTCTCATTGTTCTCACACACTTGGATTTTACTTTGTAAAACCAAACTCAGATCAGTGTTACAAAATTAAATATTATAAAATAAATATAGGGAACTTAAATAAAGGGAATGCTACACAGATTGAGCTGGGAAAAAAAATTAAAAAAAAAAAAAGGCAGATGAAAAACTGTAAGGTTAAGTGCAAAAAACGTATCTAAAATAATTTCAAAGGAGATGTTTTAAAATTGCCATGACAGCAGCCTTTCAACAGTGTGCTGAAGAAACTGGAAAGTTACTAATGATGCTCCTGATACTTCTGCTCCTACAGTCTAGAGTTCTGGTTTCAACTTCAAAGGGAATGATGCTCACACTTTCTGTTTGCAATACAGAGTTCTCTTCATGCTCAGTCTACAAAACAACAGGTAACTATGCTCTTTCATGTGTACCAGAAGATATGCAAAAAAAAAACTTCCCACTGAGATGAACTCAGCTCAAAGTCCTCTGCCCAGGCCATGGAAGTCTCTTTTCTGGATCTCTGTGCAGCTGCTGTTGCAAAGCTGCTTGTTAGAGCACAGAGGCGTGCTCTCAGCAACCTGGCTGTTTAGCTGCTGCAAATGGCTGAATCCCCCTGACAGCAGTGGAGATTCAACCATTTATCCCAGCACAGGAGTTGAGCTAACAAATTCATTCCTCTCCAAGGTGGGTCTAGGGTGTCTGGTCCAATCAAATCTGCACCAACCTTAAGCTCCCTCATCACAGCAGTCACAGGTGAAAATATTAATATATTACCCAGCTATTTGGTACAAAGTGTCTGAGGCTGGGAAGCAGCATGAGTGGCAGCATAACGTAGGTATCAACATTAGGCCTGAACTTAAAGCTGGCTCAGGGATGCTGAGTCTGTGCCTGCCTTCAACTGCTCGATGACCCCCAGATTGTGGTGGACCCTGTGAGAGCATTTGGACACCAGGTAATGGCGCTGCATGCCTATTTTATACTTGAAAGACCACACTTATGCAATCAATGGAGATGAAGCAAGGAGTGAAATTTGTGAAAAACATATTTTTTTTCTGAATTTCTGTTATTCCATGAGCAAAATTACTGTAAAATTGCAGTATTTTTGGAAAATTGTCTCCCACTCAAACAACCTCTAAATATTTTTTCCTTGCAGTTCTGTATGTGATGTTTTCATGGAAAGTTTCGAAGCAGATAGTCATGTTTTCTGGCTGTATTTTTATTTCACTTTGGCAATTATTGATCACCTGGTCTAGCTAACAATTCTGTTTCTCTTTGCATTAAGGACAGGAGATGAAACCATGCTGACTTTGTTTTCCACAAGAGTATCTTATATTGCGAATCTTTCTGCTAGATAACTGGGTGGTAATTAACTCATCCATCTTTAACAGCTGAAACAAAAGTGGAATATGGCTACTGTGATTCACAATTAACTATATATTTCCTTTTCAGTATCAAGGCACACTATGTTAGGTGAGGATGTGATCTGTCAAACGTAGAACATATACCTTTCCTTGGTCTAGAGGACCCATCTGTGTGCATGTGTTCTGCCCATTCCAATATTTTTAGCACCCGTCTTGCCTTGATCTGACTAAGCTGTCTTTCCCTGAGAGTGCTTTCAGTACCCTCTTTTTTCTTTGTGTGCCAAGTTCCTTATACTGAGTACCAAAAGTAATGTTTCACTGAGTACATACCTTATCACCGAGTATGAGTGAGCACCTCATGCACCCACACAGAGGAGTAATCACTGCACCAGGATTTGTTGCATTGTCAGGAGAGAAGAGAAATCCTTCATTTTCAGACATTTATAGGTATCAAAGGATGCACAGACAGGTGCAGACAGGAAGCAAATGTAATATCAGATGCCTACCTTCCCACACAAAGGTCCCAGGAATGCTGAAAACTGTAGGATGTAGGCACACATTGCAAGGAAACCCTTGGTTACATATGACTATGAATAACAAACCGCTTGGGACTATTGTTCCTGTTGAGTTCAGAAGCTGGAAAGTGCAGCTTCTTCGTTGAACTGCTGCTAGAGAAGATCTTTCAGGTCTCCAGCAGGGGTTCCATGAAAAGCAAGAGGTATTTCAGATTGATATTGCATGACAACATGGCTGTGGGAGCTGAGATGCAGATATTAACTGCTTCCCTGGGATGCTCCAGTCTTTCATGACTGCTAGAAACAGTGATCCACTTTATGCTTGTTATGGCTCTGAGCATACTGAAGACAAGCCACTGTGCATGTATATGAAAACATACTGGAATGAACCTGGACCCTTTGGCATAATATTGGTGCATGCTGACAGTGTGAAGTTTGGAGACCTTTTTCTCTTTTATTCAGATATAATAAATATTGAATACAACCTCCATCAGTGGGGAAGGATAAAGGTCTACAACAGCAGAACTAATAGCCCAGGACACCCATGTGGGAGATAGGAAGCCTATATCCAAATGTGTGGCCTAAATCGGGCAGAAGAGGGATCCCACATATTCATTGATGGTTCAATCTATCAGGTTACTGTTGAGCATCTTCTATTTCCAGACACAACTTTTCCAGTTCCTTATGGTAACTTCAGGACACACGCACCCACATAAGAACACAACATGCACATACACACAGATCTGATGGCATTAGAGAGGACACAAAACATGGAAGAAAAACATTCAGCATCTGTCACTCACTCAGCATCCTTCATTTGAATAGTAACATCAGATTTCATAAAAAGCAGGTTATGCTGGTTATGTTTGCTATGTTGAATGGAGGCTATAGGATCCTCCTTGGCCTAAATCATAGCATGCCAGCAAGGAAGAGCTTGGTCACAGTCACAGAACACCGAATACACTGGATGATGAAATTAAAAGGTGGTATTTCTTCTTTTCATGCTCTTGGTCTTCAGACTACAAATGCATGGTTTACATACCAAAAAAGTAACTTTCACATCCAATTGATGTGACTAATTTCCTACCGTTTTTAATATTTTATTGTATTTATTGTAGATTTTCTTGGAATAGATGTATATTTAATCTCTTTTTTGCAGAGTTTGAATTTTTACTTTCCTCTCTTTTCAACCTTGCAAGAATATAGTTGACTGTGTCTGACTTCTCCCCATCCTACTTCATAGATAAGAGGACCAATTTTTGGAGATAGTGTGCTGCCTAGAAAATATTTTTTGTTTCAATAAATTACTTGTTCTTTCTCAAAGAACGTTTCTATACCTCTTACTGACCTCTTGCTCCTGGAGTGACTGAAACATTTATTGGTTTTCTCACCATTCCCCTCCTCGATGATATCCAGGATTTTCCACTTGATTTCTCACATGCTTTCTTCATTTTATTCTTACCATCATTGTAGTCTATGGCCAGACATTGCTGCTGTTGTGGCCAGCAGATGAGGCCACCAGCTGCATGTCGATATTTGGCAGAATGGATATCTATGTCTCTATTTTTGTTACAGTAATATGAGTCAGAGACCAGAGCTCCAAAGCATTGTCACAACTTCATCTCCAGTCCTTGCCCTGAACAGGGGAGGGGCTGAATAGGCAGAGAGTGGCACCATTTGCACAAAATTCAACTTTGTTTTGCTTTTCTTTACTGGAGTGATTTTCAGCCTAAGCATGAAGGAAAGTCAGATAAATAATTATCAACTTGATTCTTATGTGAAACAAAACATATGCTTATGTATTCGTTATCAGGAGCACAGTAACATAAATAGCATGATGGCACACACATACTAGAGAGCTAATTCAATCAGTGCTTGATTCATATATTTATGGGAAAGAACTACTGGATTTTGGCAAATATGGCATATCTCAAATCCTAACTGCTTTTTGTAAAGCTGCAAAATGAGAAACTCTGTGTTAGCCACTCTGAAGGAAAGTAAGTACAAATATTCACACAAGGATGAACCTTCAGGAGGAAGAAAATGCCCATAACTACGTTGGATATTTGAAATGAGAAGTCTGACATTTTCTCACTTGACCTGCATTAAAGAGAATCTCATTATAATTTTGCAGAAGTGTCTCCAATTACAAAGTATTTTTGTTAGTAATGGTTTCAGTAGTATTGTATTTGTTGTAAGCAATTCATTAGCACTACCTTTTCCTATCTTACCATAAACTTACTGACAATGAAATAGCTGAATGTTACACTTGCAAAATGGAAAAAAAAAGAAGATAATTGATCAAAGACTATCACAGTGTTAAAGCTAAAGAGATACAAAAAAGCTCTGGTTTACTATCAGGAAATGACATACATTTTGCTTGTTTTAGTGTTCCTCTCTGGAATTCTTTGACAGGCATAACAGCCAAACACTGCTAAAGCCAACACAACTGGCAAGAACAATGTCCATATTTAGGGGACTTTGTGGAAAATACATGAAGGTTTGAAAATCCTGATAAAACTGACCCAGAGGCCAGCACCCACTCGTTGGTTTTGCTGCCAGGATCCTGGAAGACTCAATTCATTACAGCGATATTTTCAAGTCTGGAGGAGAAAACAAAGCCAAGCTCACCCTTTAACGGACTCAGCCCTGTGTGTTCTGCTGCTGCAGTGTGGCAGAACACTTTCACCAGCAGGTTTTTCACACTGAAAAATTCCACTGTGTTTCCTGTTCACTACACTGTGGTCTCAGTAAGAGATAAGCAATTACACAGCCACCCACTTACCCTGCTCCTGTGTGTCCTGGGAAGTCAAGATGCCCTGTACCATTTAAAAGTAACTGGAATCTGACCTTGGAGAAAATGATAAAACATTGAGTTTAACCACTACAAACAATCATGCAAAAAATATAAAAAATGCTACGTGTCTGCCTATCATTTTAATTAAATACAAAATAGCAGGTTTATGCAGCTATTTTCACATACTGGAAAATTATGTTCATTGTTTTCATATGTTGGTGTGTCAAAAGGGGAAAATACTGTTATTCATGAATTGTGATATCAAAATATATCCTGGGGGATTTTGATTGAGTGATATGCTTGAAAACAGAGGCATGATGAATAATGTTTGTAAACAATAATGTGCTAGAACAAAAACCTGCATAAAGAAAACAAAAGGTTTTAAACTCTGAGAGGTCACATGAAGGGTCATAACTATGTACAGTTCAGAGAGTTTAGGGTTTAGAGAGAAAGGGTATGGTATAATTTGAAAACTCTGTTTATCCTACAAGCTATCCAAAAAATACCCAAATGAAATGCCTGTCTAGCTTAATTTAGCCTTTTTTCTATAACATCTGAACAAATCTGTCACTAAAAGTAGTGAGCATTTCATTGTCATTTTCTGGTACATGTAAAAGTGAATGTTCAAAGACCTATAGCAAGAAGTTATCTGCTCAGGGGGAATATGAGAAAGAAATTAAATTTGTACAAAAGAAAGAGGAATGGATAACTAAAAGGATTATTACCCTGTTTTTCTAAGGAAACTAGACTTATAATTCTATGCTGCCCATGCTCTTTTGTATCTATGAGCCGGACATATAACTTTAGAATGCGTTGCCTAATTTCAATTTAATGGGCAGAAAGGTAGAATTGGCAAACATATTGAGATCCTGCTATTGCCAGAGATAGAGCATTTGAACTTCCAGTGAGTTATCCCACTACTAGACACCAGGAATGCACATCCATCAGGGAGAATATGGATGAAAGTTAGAGGCAACCATTCAGTCCAAGCAAATTCTTTTGCTCACATGGTTTCTGTAGTGTGACAATTATTTCCTTAGCCTGAAGCAAAAAGATGGCACTGTCTCAAAATGGAATCCAGAATGGATACAAGCTCACTGGTTGGTGAGCAAACCCCAGAGAAGCAGGTTGGAGGCTTAGAACTTCCATTTGCACTGGTTGGGTTGGTCCTTTAGGGCAATCAGTTTTGCTTCCAGGAAACTCCTGGGATAATAATGTAGAAATAGATAAAGTGAGTAGGTCTACATTCAGGCTGAAAGAGGAAGATGAAAAACAGGATCATGGAAATAGTGGAAATAGCATGAAAGTGTGGCATACGGCTATTTCACAGACACACCTGAAGGGATTAAAACAAAAATGATCATACGTAAAGGAGCACCAGTCAGCAGAATAAAATGGACAGCAGTGCAATGTAGGGACATCAGTTATTCTGCCACACTATATTAAAAAGTTTTTATGCCAACTCTGTGCTTCCTTATGAAGAAAATACTAAAATTGGTCCTGAGATGCAGCACCAAAATATCTAGAAATGACAAGTTGTAAATGAAACATAGCACATCATTTGGTGTTCTCCTAGTAGCTAACAGAAAGGGACCTTCCTGGGAAAAGTTCCTGTATTTTTCCACCTCCACACTGACGGGAATTATGTTTTTACAGGTTCTGAATTCAGAGGAACAAGTTGAGGAGTACCTGACCAGACAATATCCATGTAGTGGTTTAGATTTGCCAATTTCAATTTTCCGGCCAATGCACCAAATAATGCAGCGGGTTTAGAATTAGCTAAACTCACCAGTGCACTTACTAATTTCTTGCTGTGAGATATGATTTTGGGAGAAGGAAGAATAGGCTCAAACCTTAAGACTATGAAGAAAGTTTTATTAACAAAACTAAAAGAATAGGAAAAAAAAGGAAAATAAGAATGAAACTTCTGGAATACCTTCCCTCCCCTGCCCACCTTCTTTCTTTTCCCACCTGTCAACGTAAAACTAAACTTGGGTTTTTAAATCAGTTATCACTTCTGCAATAGTCTTTCCTCAGTTCTCATAGGGAGAGGAGTTTTCTTTCACAACACCATGGAGAAATCTCCACAAGAACACAGTCTTCTTGTGGCTTTGCATCTTCACAAAACAGCAGCTGCCTAGTTTAGAAAAAACAGCTATTGTGAAATTCCTCCCATTTTCACAACTGAGTGAATGGGCCATGTCAACTTATGGGGTGTAATTTTTAAGATGGGCTGTTCAAAGGAAAGGCTCTCTTCACTGATTTCTGCAGTCATCTTCATCTCCAAGAACAGAGGTCTTTTTATTCTCCCTGAGACACGGAGTCTTCTTCACTCATCTCTGTCTCTCTACTCAAACTCCACAGAACTTTACTGCTTCTTCAACATCTGCCGCCTCTACTCAGGTCCATATTTGAAAACTCCCTCATCCACCCCATACTTGTTTTTTCTCATGAATTAAAGGAAATACTGTAGTTATTATAGTCCATTTTCCATAGCATTATCAAAAGAGCTTTCAGTCCTAATATTTGTAGATCTCCTCATTCTCCTTCTATCTGAAACTTAAACTCTTCCTTAACTGACCCTGGTGTCTTCATGTTGTCACTCTGTGCTTTTCTTCTCATCTAAAGGAACAATTGTGCTCTGCAGGTCTCGTCTGTGCACTGAAAGTGTTAACATTTCACCCAGGCCGGCAGGCATTGGTGGGCACGGTGATGGATGCAGCTGTGCTGGGTTCTTCTCTCTCCCTCCCTGCCCGGCAGCCGCTGGAAAAGGCCGCGTTGGGAGGGAGAGGGGGGGCCTGGCCCGGCCCGGAGCCCGGTAGGATCCCGGCTCGGAACGGGCCGGAGGCAGGGTCTGGTGTTACCGAGATCTCAGCAGCTGTGACCTGGCCCCGCTCCGGCTGGAAGTGGAGGGGTCCCCCCTGGCCTCCCATCGCCGCCCAGGAGCCGCCGGGGCCCGGCCCAGAGCCCGGCCCAGAACCCGGCCCAGAGCCCGGCCCAGAGCCCGGCCCAGAGCCCGGCCCAGAGCCCGGCCCGACCCGGCCATGCGGGCCCGGCCGAGCAGGGCTGGGCTGGCCCTTCGGAGCCGCCGACACCCTCCGATGGACTTTTGGAGTTTCCCAGGTTTTAAAATGGGATATTCACGGAGGCGGACCCAGATTCTCAATTGTTTACAAAGCTGTCAGGTCTCAGAACTAGGCAGCCATTGGCTTCTCTCAAACACAGAGGAAGCTCCCAGGAGCCTCTGTCAGGAAAATAATTGCTGTGATCTCTCTTCCTTCTTCCTAAATATCAACCAACATCAAACCAACACAATCCACCATCTAACATGAAAGGAAAATTTAGTGGTGCCCATTAGAAGAGAAGAAATAGCTCTAGTGCTGTCACAAAAAGGCCTCCCAACTACAGCTCAGTTGATAGGTGCCACTCCTCAGTGGCACATCACTGAACTTCCCACATTTGTCCCAATTGGAGCATAATAATAAGAAATCCAGCATGGAGGCTGATGTACCTGGGGTACACACAGGCGTTCCAGACAGCAGAACTTCTCTGAAGGATACGATTAAATTTCTGTGACAATTGTAGGAGAAGCAAATGACAACAGAGCTGAACTACAAATCTTATAAAAGTCACTATCAAAAAAGTGGAAATGACTGATCTATCTTTGTAAATCAAAGTTGAACTTCACTGCTTTCTTACCCTGAAGAGCTCATTAGTTGCTACAGAGAGCTTCTACACAAATATGACGTTGCATGTAGAAGTGAACAGCTGTCTGACAAAAAAATGTGGGAAAACACAAACATACATTTCACAGGAGGTCAAAAGGAATTTTTAATTTAGGTGAAAAATGACAGTTATAAATATGTAGTGCCGCTTTAAAAAAAATAAAGGGCATTATTTATTAAAATGGGACAGCTGCAGATAATAGATCTGGTTTGCAAGGTAAGGCTGCCATGCATATAACTTTATGTCATTTATTACAACTGCAATAAAACGATGTATAACACAAATAATGTTTTAAAAAATAAATGCATCAGCTTTAGTAAAAGTATTAATTACTATTTTGTGCCTAGTACCATTACAATCAGATTATCCATTTTTCAAGACTCAAAGACACGTTTTTAATAAATCATCAAAAAGCACACTCTTGGTTTAGAGAAATAACCCTCTAAGCAGGGAATTATCCAGTGTGTTTCTTCATTTTCCATTACCACTGTACTGTTTCTGATTTCTATCATGATTAATGTGAGTCAAGATTATTGTTAGCATGAAGTGTTTTCAGCTCTTCCTGGAAGGTGAGTGTGTGGAATAAATTTATTTCCATCACCTTATGGTAAAACCTGGGGATAATTCGGGTCTGGAACCTCAACAAACCAATTACGTTTGTAAGCAAAGAATTGCATAAGGTTTTACAAATAGAATAATAACTGGATGAGAGCGCTTTGTAGAATGTTAATCATTTTCATAGTCATTAATAGATCAATGAAGGGTAAAGGTTTCATACATAACTAACATTAGTTACTTATGAGTGAGAAACAGTTTAATTTAAGAAGCTCAGAATATCTCTTTTTAACTAGTAGAATATAGCAATCCCCTCAATTTTCTGAAGATCATTTGCATATAGGACAGACAGAAATGCAAAGACAAGATTGCATGGATAGAAAATAGGTCAGATGTAGTTTCTCCACTCAAAATCATATCATCAAAATATTTCTTGCCTCTTAATTTCTTTCCAGATACAACCTGAACTGCAAAGAATATGTTTCTTCAACAGTCAGTCTTCTTGGTAATACTGTAACCAAAATATTCCTAAACTGGAACTGTAAGAGACTGACAATTTTTTTTCATGGTGAGTGTATTCTGCCTATTTTCTAAAACCCCTTCACATATCCTCAGTTTTGCTTTGGAGTTCAAATTCCGTAAATATGATTTCCTCACCATGGCCTAAGCTCTTAATGAGTTTTGTTGGGATGGTCCTATGTTTTCTATGCATTTGCTCACACAAGCAGCTTCTGCTGAATCACAGCTTCCTTGTTTACATTATCAGGCAGCCTTGTTGTATGCACACACTCTCAGGGTCTCACCTACTTTATGTGGCAAAACAATTGATGACTGAGGGTAGTGGTGACAATGGGTGACTGTAAGAATAACTGCACTTACTGGACAGAAATATTTTTAGCCTGATGTTTCAACAGTGGCCAGGATTGGATGCTTAGAAAGAACATAGACCTATAAGCTGATTCTTCTCCAAGCACCAGGACCCTGAGGCAATGACATTTGCAGAGAAAACAAAGTATTTTTAATTAGTCAAGACTAGAAACTAGATCTGAATCATTTTAGAAGGACCTTGGGAAAGGGGAAGATGAGGGAATAACAATTGACATGCTGCTTTTCTCAAATGTTAAGAGGCACTGAAGGTGACCACTTGACACACGAGCCACTGGGACTGGCTGCTGAGTTATACACTAGGTATAATTACATGAGTAAGAGACATGGGCTTCAATATGGAAAATCTAGTAAATCTCAAAAAGTTTATCCTGTCAAAAAGGAATGCCAAATGGCAGGAAGTGAATAAATGGGATAACAAAGCCAAAAATGTAGGGAGGTTTATTTCATTTAAGTGGATAATATGAATCAGATTTGGTGAATAAGAATGAATAAAATCATCTGACTTGTAAGTTTATTGAGATTTATAAATCAATCCATTCCTCATATTTCTGTGTTTATTTTGAGTATTTTTCATAGCAGTAGCACAAACTTTGAACTTATTCCATAAGTTCACTTATGGAATAAAATCCACTAAAGTCACAATGGTGCCAATGTTATCAGTGGGATCCTGGCAGCCCAATAGTAAAGGAAATGGTTAGATACCATAGTTCAGATACCATATATTTTCAAAACCAAAAGAGAAAAGGTGGCTAATTAAATTAATTAAAAATGAAGTGGGATTTTTTTCCAATACACCTGTCAAAATAATGTAATGGTCTGAGTGTTGTCAAATATTACTATAAAATAAATATATAAAGTGATACTGAATGACTTGACTTGTTCTCTATTCCATGACAGCTTTCTCCAAATCTAATTTGCACTTGGAGTGCACTTTGCCCCACAAGAGCAGCTGCAGTGATATTCCAAAAGTTATTTTCAACAAACTCCAGTAATTTCCTTCTAAACACTCATATTTGTGGTAATGACAATAAAACTGTTAATTATTTATTTGTTTGAAATTTTATTTTTTGTATGTTGCTTCTTTCTAGGATTGGGGGGAAGCAGAGGAGAGATTTTGAGCTACAGAATTAAAACAGTAGGCAAAATACTGAAATATACATACTGAAATTTTAGAATCAAACATAATGAAAATCGCATATTCAGGTTGCTCTGCCCTCTAAATTCTTGTCATATGTGACTACACAGCTGCTTAACTTTTACCAATACAGTACATATCAATGCTTGAAAATGGTTATTTAGGTAGTATTAAAAGCAGTTCCAGTTACTTGAGCAGTGTTATCCATCATTGTGACTGCTTGCTTGAAAGTTCTGGCATTTACATGATTATGCTTGGGGGAGAAACTTTGTTGTTGTTTTTAGAAATATTTTCTCTTGTCTCTAGCACCTTATTAACCTGATTAGAGATTCTTGTACTTTTGCTGTAAAACAGAATTCGCAAGTGCTGTGGTGCCTCACACAGGAGTTGATTAGGGATTCTCTTTGAGTTTTCCCAACCTAAAATACCTAATATAACTAAAAGGGAGGTTAGAAATAGGATTTCAAATCCTCAAAATGAATGAAAATGAATATGAATATCTGCAGTGATGATCAAGGACTTGGTTAGTAACAGACTGTGTGTGTGTATCAGCAGAACAGAAGTAGATTGGTTTGGGTTTTTTTCCTAGAATAGGCGTATGTAGAATGATACAGAAATTGCCTTACACCAGAGCAAATATTTCCATGTCAAAAATCATGAAAAGAAAAAAGGAAAAGAAACTGGTAAACAATAGCCTTAATGCCAATGCAACAGTGTTTTTACAAAAAGTTTTATTCAAGGCTCTTCTACATCTAGCACATGAGTGTTCATCGTTCATATCCTTTATTCCCTCTTCCTGGTACAGGGGTCTTCTGCCATGATTTCAGATATGCTCGCCTTTAATTTATTTAGCTCAAGAGCTACAGGTAAAGATATTTTCCTTTTCCTGCTCACTTCTGAAATTTATTAGCTCAGGAAAAAAATTATGTAAAGTGTGTTGTTAGATTCCCTTACCATGAATTCAAGTATTCAAGATGCAAGGTCTTTTTAATTCAGACTGCGCCATCATGCCCTTAGGGAAATCAGAATTAAACATGGAGCTGCTGGTTCTCTCACATGTTTTCCCTGAATGTACTATAGATTTCAGCCTTTGGTACATTGTCTCCAGCACTACTGCTTGTGCCTGGACAGGCTTCTGTTCGGGCTTCTTTCTGTGGCCAGCAGCAGACAAAGTGAGCTCTGCTCTGTTCAACATCGTGTGTGGATTTTGTGCCACATTGCAGACCTTTTATGATTTTATATCACCTCTTGTGACAATCTTTTTTCTAGTAAATTATCCTATCACATGGAACTATTTAATCTCCCTAATCCCAATGCCTTTTGTATCATCAGTGGTGCTTAGGCTATATTTTGTTAGCCTCAGTCTAAGATAATTCTTTCCAGCCGCTGTGGAGTTGGGTCATTTTACATTTCTTGCTCAAACTTGTCAAATTTTATAACAGTAATAGGTAGCACTTGAATCACATTTACTTCAAAACCTTCCTCCTGCAGCTTCTTCCTTGCAGTGTTTATCAGCACTCTTAAAAGCATGTCTGATGTAAAAAGCTCTTTACTGGGACAGTATTTCAGTTTAATGAGGATTTTTGCAATTTTATGATCATTCTGTGAAGTCTAGGTAGTGCTTCTTTGCACAATGGCGTCTGTAATAGGGCTTCTGAAGTTTTATAGGCTACATCTCCTCTGACCTATTTCTCTTTAGAAACATATTTAGGCAACTTCTCACCAACAAAAACATTTTCTGGTGTCTATTTTCCAGGCTGGAATTTAATTTTTGTGTTATAGCTAGTGTTTCAGAAGAATACACAGCCACTCAGAAGGGTAGGATATGTTTGCTACAGGCTATATTCGATTTTTCTTGACTCAATAAGGGGAAAGAGGCAGTTACTACTGCCTCCCATGTGTTGTTTAACCTCCTGGCTAGTTGCTAAACACTTCTCTCACTCCCTACCTTGCCCAGCATCCCTGTGGCAGAATTTGGCCTTTTCAAGGTTTCAACTTTTCAAGGTGGAAGTTTTGCTTAGTTTGACTCAGTATTGAGCTGCTACACTTTGTAATTGCTAAAAAGGAAACTGTCATAGCTGTAATGAAAGTCTTTATTTTCAAGCCTCCATAATATTACTTGTAGTCAATTTAATTCACTCCCCCTCAGCCACAGGCACTCAGTTTAGTCCTGTCATCTGGCCTGTTCATGAGATTCCCTATTGTTTACTCTGGGTGACAGGCAGAGCTTACTCCAGGAAAGGCATCTGCAGAAGCTAGACCTGATGGCTGAGCAGCCAAGAGTTAACACAGCTGTTAATTACACCAGCTGGGTAATGGGGATGCTGTGAGAAGCAGAGGTATCCAGGCTCAGTCTCTGGCCTTGCACAGGGTGGTGAGCAGGCAGAGTGGGCATGGGCACTCTGCCTACCAGAGCCCTTGTAGGTCAGGAGGGAGGAATATGGACAGCCTAGCCAGGTTTGGTGCAAGACCCTGCATGCTACCTGGCCTGTGGATTGCTTAAGGAGAAAATCAGAAGCTCCTACTGGGCATCCCTCATGTTCCCAACAGCTTTGTGCAGCCCAGCCCATACTGCACAGGGCACTTGAGTCCATCCATCTGCTGCCAAGCTGCCTGGACACAAAAGTTCTTTTGCCAGTGCAGCCTTTAACCAGTTTAGAAGCCATGTCTCTATGTGCACCACAGTCTAGCCCATGGTGTCTGTAACAAACATGTGATACACAGAAGCTGATACTGCAGCCAATAACAATTAATTCATGAGGGGAATTAAAAAGCCAATGTTAATATATACTGAGTCTCACCATACTTCACATACATGACATTTTAGGTCTTTGATTGGCTGGAACAGTAACTCCTGCAGTGCTATGAGCAGCTAGATGCTGTCTATGGTTTGGGGCAGAGTGGTCAGTCAGAGAGCAGCAAACACTCTGGTTACAGAAAGCACTGATTTGCAACTGGGAGGTGGCACCAAGAAATGAGTGAGATTTCCAGAGTCAGTAGTAAAGTTGATTTGGATGCTTCACTGTAGACACCCTTAAAGATTACATAACACAACTTCAGAGCGTGGGTCTGGGAATATACCTCTTCATATGGTAAATTGATTTGCATATAAAATGGTATCAGACAGTATTTTTAATATCTCTTACTTTGCTTAATTGACTCAAACTATAAATTTATTTTGCTTCTGCACAAGAATTGCAAAGTGCTTGTGCTGTATCAGATTATAAATAAATATTTTAAATCAAGTAAACATTAAAATGAGGTTTGCAAATGGCCTAACATGGACAATGGGAAGTCAAGCTAGCAGCCTTAGCCATAAAAACAAAATTATTCCTTCCTTCCTGAATTCAATGTTAGCAAAAATCAAGTTTTCAGTAGAAGAAGACTTGTAGTTCACATAACATTGGCACATTCTGAGTAAATTTCATTTGCACAGCTACTATATGTTTGCAAAAACCAGTGTGAAACCTGTCCATCATATAAACAATCAAAGGAAATGCAGATATGTTCAGAGTAATTTCATCTTGGAACTTTCTTGAGGCAGCAAAGTCTCTATGAGTCAGCCAGATGTTCCAGAATGAATTATTCAGGAAAGGATTTTCAAGTTAATTCTGTGAAATTAGTTCCTCATATTTTGTATAAAACACAAAGGTGTTGAGCTTGTGAAGGCAAAGAGAAACCATCCAAACTTTCTATTCTTGGTACATTTAGGAAATTAAGTCTGCCTCTTCAATTCAAGACTTACAGACAGGTAGGAAAATATTATGAGTTATTAATATGCCTCCAGCATGTTAAAAGCCACAGTAAAGATTTTAAAATGTTACTGATCCCAGAGAAATATAAAAGAATCCCTGTGACTGGAATGCCCAGGAAAAAGGAACTTAGTCTTTCAGGAACACCATAGAATCATAGAATTGTTTAGGTTGGAAAAGACCTTCAAGATCATCAAATCCAGCCATTAACCCAGCATGCCAAGTCCAGAATTACACCCATGCCCCCAAGTGCCACATCCACAGCTTTTAAATACCTCCTGGGGTGGTGAATGCACCACTTCCCTGGGCAGCTCATTCCAGGGATTGACAATCCTCTCAGTGAATAAATGTTTCCGAATATCCAATCTAAAGCTCCTCTGATGTAACTTGAGGCCATTTCTTGTCTTAATGCTTGACATTTGAAAGAAGAGGCTGACCCCTACTTGGCTACAACCTTCCTTCGGGGAGTTGTAGAGAGCAATAGTGTCCCCCCTGAACCTTCTTTTCTCCAGGCTGAACAATCCTAGCTCCCTCATCCACTCCTCATAAAACTTGTGCTCCTGACCCTTCACCAGCTCTGTTGCCTTTCTCTGGAAAGGCTTCAGTCCCACAATGCCCTTTGTGTAGTTCACTCTGGGTGACAGACAGTGGGCTCCTTTGCGGGCTCCTTCGAGGAGCCCAGACTGAACACAGGATTTGAGCTGTGGCCTCCCCAGTGCTGAGTACAGGGGACAATCCCTGCCCTGGTCCTGCTGCCACACCATTGCTGATCCAGGCCAGGTGCCCTTGGCCTTCTTGGGCACCTGGGCACTGCTGGCTCATGTTCAGCTGCTGTCACCAGCACTTCCAGGTCCTTTTCTAGTGGGCAGCTTTCCAGCCCCTCAGCTCTCAGCCTGTAGCACTGCCTGGGGTTGTTGTGACTCACACAACAGATCTGGGACTTAGCTTTGTGGAGCCTCATAGGAGTTTACAGTGTCTTTAAAGGAGCCTGATCCTCCTGTGCTTCCCATACAGGTTTAAGAGCAGACACTCTTTTCAATGTCAGGTGTTATTTTAATCTGTATTTGGGTGAAATTTATACACAATCTCTAACACATAATGGAAATAAAAATCCATAGTGGTCAGTGGATTATCTTGAGATATAAAGTATTAGGCTTTCACTAGGCTGATTTGCCTTGGAAAAGGGTTGATTACTTTAGAGCCTTATGTCCTTCATAAATGTGTTTCTGCTGTAAAATTCTGAATTAGTGTCCTTGAAAATTCTGCGCTTTTTTTTTCCCAGTGAAAATTGCAGAAATTACCTGATGTAAAATATATAGAAAATTATTGCAATCTTAAAGTGTTTAATTGTTTCCACCACACATTTTATGATAAATTCAGCATTAAGACTTGCTCATAAAAAATTGCTGACTATTAAAATGCCAACTAAACAAATAATTGAAATTAAAGTATTTTGGAAAAAAACAACCAACAAAAACAAAACAGCTGTGGTTAATAGACTCCCCTCAAAGCATAAACCCAAAATATGCTCCAGAGCAAAAAAGAAGGAAAGAGTATGACTGCTTCAGAAGAAATTTGGAAGATTTTTTTTTTTTTTGATAGAGCGATGTGGATCAGGTCTCCTAAAAACCAGGAGGAGTGAGAACAAGAGGGCAGAAAACCTTCTGGGAAGCATTAACTATCAGAGCTGTGGAGGATAGGACAAAGAAGCAGAGATTTTCTCTGTGGAAGCTCAAGATCCTGTAGTAACACTGCAATTATATTCAAGAACAGCTTTTCCCTTTATACAAGGATGCCAGAAAATAAAGGGAAAGTGACGGAGAGATTGACTGGACAAGCCAAGAGATGCTTGATCACTGTGTATAACAGGAGATCAGCCACTTATGGAGGTGGGCCAGACTGAAAATTTTTGAATTTATGAGTTTTTGTTTTACAAGAGACAGAGGAGTTTCACATTATTCATAGTCCAAGTATACAGTGTTTGTACAGTTAAAGCAGAGGCTACATTATCACTGCCATGTTTTCTGTCATATCATTCTTGTCAGGAGTACAAACTTTCTGAGTTTATTTGCAAAGCTTCCACCATTCCACATTTATAGCCTCTTTGCAGTGATGGGTTTTTACTTAAAACCAAATCCACATTCTTTTCTTTTGGTTTCCCTTAATCTTTGACTGACCTTGCTAGAGGAACATCTCGGGGCCGTTTTATTCCCCATGAAAATCAATACTAAGGAGAATATGCCAATAATCCAGGAACAGAACTGGGAAAGGAGTTAGCCTGAAGTCTGCATGCCTGGACTTTTGCCTCTGCAGAAGATAAAACTTCCATGGCTGGGGTTTCTGCTACAGAAAAGGAAAAGTAGGAATGAAGCTGAACCTGACTAGAATTCCACCAACTCAGAGTGAGTGCTTCTGAAGTTCAAATAGAATTCAAAATGTAACGTCAGTCAAAAGTGATTATGTCAAAAAAAAAGCTATTTATCTCAGAGCAAAAGGATTGAATAAGTACGAAACTGCCTCAGCACCTGCCATTCCTACTTCTATTTCAACCTGTAGTTAGTGCTGTGCTTCTTATGTGTTTTCAGCTAAAAACATGGGCTGTTTAGGCTCTATTCTGGGGGCAGTGCAAATCACTATTGATCAGTGAATGTAAGCTGACTAATTAATTCTGGCTTGCTCCTGTTGGTCCTGGGGCAAGGTACAGCAGAGTCCTGGTAGCACATTTGCAATCAGATGAGATCAGGGCAGATGAATAGTCCTACTTTAAAAATGCTACCAAATGTCACTTCTCCCATTGTCTTATCTTCCAGCTCCATGATAAAACTTTAAGACAGTCTCTAAGATTGATCCTATGAAAACACAGCAGTTAGACCGTGCCGGGGATAGCTGTACATTTGTTCCCTAGAAGGCCTGATCTTTCATGTGGTATCTTCACAACAGCAGACCAGGCATATGATGCTAAGTCACAACTGGGATTTGCCACTAGTCTTTGCATGCCTGTAAACTGCACCTGTCCAGCATAAAATGGCAAATGAAAGAAATATGAAAGAAAAGACATTTTCACCCCCTCGGAAGTAGAGAGAGAATGTTAATTCCCTAGGCCACACCTCTTCCCTCACAATCCCTTCAGGAATAAGATGATACCTAAATTGCTAATTACTACAATGTTTGAAGGAGAAAATTTGTTCTTTCTGATTCTATACCCTGAGATGCACCATGGTACCAAACATTAGTAACTGACTGTGTTATTATTATAAAATCTCTTTAAAAAATTGTCAGTTAGAAACAAGAAATTTAAATTAATACTATAGAAAGTTATAGAAAGACCCATGAAAACAACTAGTGCTTGCTTTCCCAACTAATGGGCATTATTCTTTTATGGGTATCCCTTAATTGGTACCCTAAGCATTGACAGTTTATTGATTAGGTGGGTGTTTCACTCTTTTTCTCTGTAATGCTCCATTAATGGTATCTAAAGTGAAGTGTCTAGAGTCCAGCATCTAAACCTCTTAGACATTTTCGATAGTCTAAGCTCAACACTTTGTCAGAATTCCCTCAATAAATACCCCTCTCTTTGTCTTTTATGTGCCACAAAAGACTGTCTCAATCCTATTAAAAAAATGTCTATTTCTTCAGTGACAAAAGACATTGACACACTTCATCTTCCTGAAGGGAATTAGGAGCCTCTTGATTAACTTCAGTGGGAGCAGAGTCAGACCAAGGATCTCACAGTATCCATTTTTTTGCTTGATAAGTTGTAGTTACTTTGTATTGTTTAGCTATGTACAGACCATATTCATTAGTCATTTTCATTCGTGACACGGATGAATTCATTAGTTTCTGATGCCGATTTAGATTCATAACTATTACTTTTAATTAATTGCTAATGAAGGCTATTAGTGTCTGGCTGACATTTTTCCCTTTGCTAAATGCTAACAAGTTTGAGCCCAGGAAAAAGGGCTTGTCTTAGGAACTAATTCATTTTAACAAATGAGCCTAAGCAGTGCTATAGCCTTCTAGAGCATGAGATCTTTTCTACCATGAGTAGAGAGCACTGCCTTATAGAAAGTAAAATAGTAACATATGGAAATATAGATAAAGAATGTAAAATAGTAAAATCAAGGCTACAAAAAAGCTACTTTGTTTTTCACATATGTTTGCAAACACAGCCTCATTCATCCTTCCCCTTAATCTTCCTCCCATATAGACAGACATGACCCACAGAGCAGTAATTCTAGTACATTTATACAGTGATAAACACAAACAAAGGAGCATCAAGGGAAAACAGTTGAAAAACAGTTTTTCAGTGATGTCAGAGAAGTTATTCCAGACTGGATCTGGTATATAAAACTTCTGAAGCCCAGGTTTCTCCATTTTCATTTCCCTCATACACCAGGCCAGCTTCAAAGAGCAGTTAAAGATAGAAACCATGGGTGTGAAAGCAACACAATGTGCAGACGAAAGGGAGCCTTCTGGCCCATGTCAACTTTTGAGAAGACAATTCTCCCCCACATAATTTACTGGTTGAACAGTAAATAACAGATAAATAATAACAGATAAATAATAATAACAGATAAAACAGAAATAAAATGGCATAAATGAATGCATTTCAACTGAGACATGGTAGTTCCAGTTTTATTTCAACTTTACATTTGTCTTGCCATCCTCAACAGGAGAAACAGAGAAATTTTGATCATTACTCCTGAAACATAATGTCCTCTTCTTACTGCCCTGGAACATGAATTTATCTCTAGACCTTTTGAGGTAGCTGTTTCATGAAACCTCCTCTTCCTTTGATTTTGGAAGACTACAAACAGAACAAAAAGGAGGAAATGAACAGGTATCTTGTTCTCTCAATTGCCTCAGTACAAGATGGAAACTAGTCACACAAAGGGGTACTCATGGACCTTTCAGAAATGCTCACATCAGAAATGTGTCCTTTTGACCTTTTTAGGAGTCCTTGACAGGATGAAATAGGAAGAGGGAAAGCCAAGATACCAGATATTTTTTCCCAGAAAACATGGGTCCTTTGGGTGATTTTTCCAGCTTTATTTTTTGGGAGCAGTCTCAAAAAGGATTTATGAAAAAGCAGATGCTAAGGTGTCCAGTGTGGAACTGGGAACTGAAAGGGCACAGAAGGCTGAAAAGCGAGTATAATTTGAGGGAGCCTTGGGCATACGCTGTGAATTTGGCATTACAGGTTTTGCTTTGTAGAGAAGCCTTTATTAATTGCTCTTGTAATTTATTATTAATCAAAAGAGCCTATTTGTTCCAATACTTTATAAAAGCTATTTTCAATGGGTTTTATGTAAGAAATACTATATTCTGCTTAGCATTAGGTACTGACTGATATTTTAAAGTGAGATATCAACATGCCTAAAAGCATTCAAACAAACAATGGCTTAAAACAAACAATGACTATAGAAAATCTGAAGGATGTTAATATAAAGGTAAATGACCTGCGAAAGGCATCTTTCCAAACAATTGGGAAATCAGAATGTTTATTTATTATGGCAAATATGTAATTGGCATTTGAATTTTTATACTATGCCTTCCTAGCTCTTCAAATCATTAGTATACCCGTGGGCTCAGATATTTCATTTCTGTTTAACTCAAGTGTACACCCAACCTCAACTAAATTTCCTGTATGGTATTTGTGGATGCTTTCTCAAACTTGTTATTCATAAAATCTCACTGATACAGCCACTGATAATAGCCAAACTCCAAGAGTGGTATCTAACAGTTGCTATCCACTCTGCCTGCACCAATATCTCCAGATTTCATTCTGTTTGCCATCATTCCTGGACTGTTCTGTAGTTAATTAAAAGTTTAAAATGGAAAGCCAACGGGAAAATGGAAACACAAGGGGAAAAGAAGAAGCTCCAGGACTGAGTGAAAGGTTGTGTAGTAGCTCAATAAACACAAAAGAGACTCGGCTGTAAAGTATGCACTTTGTTGATAAAGACCAGTGATGTGCAGTTGAATAATAGTATCTATAACCAACATTCATCTTGGAGGTGTGGGTAGATCGTGGCGATCATGGAACCTGATGCAAAGGGGTTTTATTTTTGGTATTCAAGAGGACATGTTTTATGCAGGCTGTTTTACTGTATGCAAATAAATAATGCTCACATATGGGGAGGAAACCATGCAGAGATCACAGAAAAGAACTAGATGCCCAGGACTCACTGTTTAGAGCTCTGCTTTGCTCTATCTTTTTCCATCATTAGCTGTGGAAGGTCAGATTACAGGGCAGGAAGCCTTAAATTGTGACTGTTCTTTATGTGTTCTATAAGTCATATTCCTCATGAATTCTGAAAGATCTGAGGTTAGACCTTTTCTAGCAATGATTCTATCAGGAATCAAAATTCAGTGGAATCAGTGTAAAAGTTTGCACAGATTTCTATAAACCTTGGATCAAAGAAGTATACACAAGTAATGTGCTCTATCCCCAATTTTACAGTGTCCCAGCACTGCAGCTTAACATACTAGGTTACTTAAGTATTTAAAAGCAGTACTAAAAAAACAATGCATTTCTCATCTTGTCTGCTGGATTACTAATACAGATTCATTGTCTAAATAAGAATAAAACTCTGTTTTGGCAACAGTAGGAGTGACAAAACATAAATAAGAGAAGCAGAAAATGATCAAACAAATTAATTTTCCTTCCTAGCAATTTTTTATGAAGAAACATCAGTACTGCTTAAAATTCATGGGTAATAATTAATATTCAGTGCAGTTTTAAAAAAAAATTATTGTATTCAGAAGCTGCTACATTAAGAAAAAGCACCAGACCTCATGACACATGTGATGGTTCTGCTGTATTTCAAATATATAAAATAAAGATGAAGGCATCATTCATGGTGTGCAATCCATGAACCAAAATTGCCTCTGGATTTACAAATATGTAGTTAAATATAACACTAATTGATTCAATGTGATTCATGATTAAAGGCCATCCTTGTAAACGTGGCCTCTAGTTAACATTCTTTCCAGATGTTTCCTTGACAGATTCTACATTTAAAATTATTAGAATCTAAATTATTGATGTTCTTTCTCAATTCAATTTTTATCAGCATTTGTGCACTTTTTCTTTTTCTTTTCTTAATATTTGAAGTCAGTTCTAAGGATAATTTCTCCCTGAAAAATTCAATGCCAAGCAAGGTGAAATTGAACTTCTTTCACAGAAGAGCTACTCTCCTTCAATACTCTAATTTGCAGTAGCTTATAACTTTCTCTTGTCTAAATTACCTCTGTGCAGTTTTAGTACTTGTGGTTTTTGTTCATATATCATTTGGGGACTTCAGTTTGAAACAAATCTACTTACCTAGTTCATTTATCCTTATATGATTGCGACATATTTTACCCTACTTACTTTTGGGATGTTAGCATGGACACACACACACCTGTACAGATCTATATACACTAATGGATGCCCACATGCCCAGATACAAACATACACCCACTCTCAGTGAAATGGAAATATTCAAACATGTCATAATGGATGAAATTTCCAGATGGGTTAAATCAAGGTAGTTAACTGCTGTTAATGCAATTTTGGTGCTCTCTTACTGAGAAAGAGCCCTGTGTTTGCTTCAGTAAGGAACATGTGACTTCCTGGAGTAGGAGAAAAAAATAGCCTGGATGGATGTGAAAATAGTACCTTTTAAATGTTTCAGTCAGTGTTTCTCAGCATGACTTAAATATACCCTTTCAAATTTTGTTCTATCTTCCATAATCTGTAAAGCAATACAATAGGCTCAAAATCTGCTTCCAGAGGGAGAGGGTTTACAGAACCCCTGGAAAGCTGAAGGAGTGAGTGTGGCCTATGCTCGTCAGGTGCTGATAATACACCAGTTGGCTGTGCAAGAGATGGAGTTAATCTGCCAGATAATGGTATTTAGTAAGAAACCACTACATCACACACACACATATATATGCACAGATTTCTTTGCATTCAAAGACAGAAACATACAAATGGGGGAGGAAATTATTAATATTCAAAGTATAATCAGCTTTCTGATTTGTTTTGGGTTTTTTGGGGGGATTTCTTTGGTGAGGTTTTTTTTGTGTAGGGTGTTTGGGTTTTTTTGTTTTGTTTTGTTGTTGGTGGTGTTTTTTTGTGGGGAGGGGTTGGGTTTTAGGAAGTTCGGAAGTCCTTTGTTAATGATAAACTATAGAATCCAGCTTAAGCAGTCACAACATCAGTGGAACAGACCAGAGCTCTGAGTCTGGTGACTTGAAAGAGAATTTGGGTGATGGGGGAGGAGGGAGATGAGGAAGGAGGTGAGAAATTTCCCAGTCATTTTCCGAAACATTTTCCGAAGAATGCTCTTCTTTAGCATATAGAATTGAAAAGTTGAAATAATTGTGTGATTAAAGTGATCCACTCTTGACTTTTGTGGGAGGCTTGACTGACTCCACGACCTTCTTTTTTCCCCCCATAAAAACTAGAGAGCCCAGAAAATTAATTTGTCATGGCTCGTAAGAACTGCTGCTTATTGAAGGAGGACAAATGTCTCTAGATATGATGGGAAAATGTAACAGGATCTCTCTAGTCATAGCAGAAATGGAACTGGTACATCTAAGACAAAATATAAAATTGAATACCTTTCAAAGAGTGAATACAGGCTTCGCTTCTGGGGATAGGGACTATAAAAAAGATTTGGTTGGCAGTCAGGTTGGGATCTTAGAACAACACAGGAAGCAAAGGTGATTTAGACTGAAGACTGAGTAAACTGAGGGATGTGGAGTGGAAGCAGAGAGGCTTTATTATTGCTGTTTTGAACAATAGTGGGGAAATGGCTTGTAGTACATTGCAGGTGTAGTACAATGCAAGACTTGGCATTCAAAGGCATAACCAGTAGTTGTTAGAGAAGACAGCCAGCACGATCAAATAATTGGAAATTGTCCTGTGGAGTGAAACATGACAGGGAAAAAATCTATTTCATTTCTCAAAAAAGAAGCTTTAAGAATGCTTGATTGCAACAGAGTGGAAGGTAAACAGGAGCCAAAGGCTGCAAGCTGAAGTTCAACAAACTCAGAGCACAAGCAGGCTTCACATTTCAAATTGTGATGATGAATAGTCTTTGTAGACAACTGAGCAATTTTTGACAAAGACCCAAGATTCTAAAACCAATACAGATTTTTTTCTTCCCTCTTCTCCTTACCTTCCCCCACTCCCAGGAATACAGGTTCAGGCTAAACCAAAAGAAGATTCAGATAAATTCTTTGAACAATTCTTTCTTCAAGATCAAGACTGATAGTTTCAACTGTCTGGCAAATATTCTCTTCTCCCCCATCAATATTTCTACCTAAGGTGTTGGTTAAAAACTGAACCTGTGGCAGGCATGTTTCTTCTGTAGAGTCCTCGACATGTTTCTGATTGCTAGTGCACTGCTGGGAAGGTCTCTTTCTTTCTCAGCAACATTCTCCATTTCTCCCAGTTTCAAAAAGCATTTACTACAGCTCTGTGCTAGAAATTCCCTGTGTCTGGTGCATTAGTTCTGTGCAGACACTTGTGTGGTTTTATGCATGCACCACCAGCCTGGATCCTCTCTAAACCCTAGGAAGCAATGCTTTTCCAGCAGGTGACCTTCAATTCCCTGACTCCACTGGAACAGCTTTTGATTTCAGCACGGTTACATTGCGATAATAATTGACACAAAAATCAAATCAATGTATTGACATATATTTAAAAATTATTTTTGAAAGGACAATAAATATCAAAGAAACATAATTATTAGATGTGTAGTTACATCTTGCTAAACACAGGGGAATCCTCAAGGTGAGGAAGAACTCTAAACAATGTTGGTGTGGATGAGTATAAGGTATATGTAACCCACTGCTGTGTTTTCAAAGTAGCTCCTTCTCTAAGGTGCTGAATGTCCTCTGCTTCAAAACAAAAAAGCAAAATGCTTTTTCATATGTTCCCCAGCCTTGGAGTGATACGCAGGAGTGTGTTTTAAACACATTGGCCAAGTTCCTCCCACCTGTAACTTTAAGCACTAACTAATCCATGTAGTTTTGAAAGAGAGAGGAAAGATCATCTTGTTGAATGCTTCTAAGCTAAAGTACCTGTGGCTGTGCCCAGAATTGAAAGTAACTATGCTCTCAATGTTGAATCTTAAAGGTCTTAAAGGAGGAAAGGAGAAGAAAATAATTTGGATGTTAGTATTTAATAATAACACTTTTTTAAAAGGATACAAAATATTATCTCAGACCCATTTCTTAGCCCTTCCAGTTTCTGTTCTCTTCATCTATTTTCTCCTTTTGCTTCTCGTTCTATCTTTTTATTTACACCAGCTACTTGATCCATATCTGCCTTCTGTGCCATATAAGAAATATCTTTCACCAGATAAATGTGTACCAGCAATATTTTCATATTCTGCCAAAATCCCCCACTCTTATCTACCCTCTTTGTCAGCTGGGCAAGCTTAGCTTTACACAACAGTTTCTACATGTGGACAAATACTCTGATGTCAGCAATTAACTACCGGGGAAAAAATGTGGCAAGGATATCTGTCACTGTGGTATGTCCATTTTGGATAGTCTCATCGCTGGACCAAACCCAGAGACATGCTGCTGCTAGTGAGGAGAAAACCCAGCTATGAATGCAAGTGAAAAAAAAGATGATGTAGAAATGAAAAGTGATATTTCTACCCATGTTCTTTCAGTCATAATACTGTATTAGCAGAAGTTTTGCACTTCATGATCATTGATCATGTGTTGATTTTCATACAAACTAATGTAGTGGTAAATGTGATCTGTCACTGAATACCTTATGAGTTCTACTGTAGAAACCAACCCTACAAGCAATTCAGGCTATTTGAACTCCTGTAGGATTTTTTAAAAGAAAATCTACTCTGCTAGCATCTCTACATACATTTGGGACTTCAGTAGTTCCTATGCTTGAATCAATTCTACTTTGGTTTAAGAAGTAAAATAGGTTGCTGCTTTGAAAAACTACAGAGGTTTTGATAATGTCAGGGCAGCATTGCTGTAAGAGTTTCCATCAGATGGGATACAGCTGGGCATTCTTCCCTAGCATCATCGATGGGAGTTTTTCAGTAAGGTTGCTGTGCTAGAAACTTGAAGAGTAAAGCAAGGACTGATTGACAGCAGCAGTGGAAGGTGTGCATCACCACTGGTTGAGTGCTGTATACATGTGATAATGTGTATGTTAAAAATTGATGTATATATTATTACAATGTAGCTAAAAACCTGATCGTGTAGCTTATATATCCTTATGGTCTGAAAAGAATAAGACTGCTCCATGATTAAACATTGCTTAAGGAGCAAATTTTACTGAAGTTGACTTAAAGTCTGAAAGATTGATGAATATGCAGGTACTCTGAAGGCTATTTTTTTCCTTCTAGTGTTTTGGCTGGGAATCTAATTCTGTATCCCTATCCAGGTGCTGTCTGTGACTATCTCACATTTCCTTATTGTCAAATCAATCCAAAGAATTTCATTAATATTTTTCCTGAGTCATGTGAATAAGCTCAGACCAGGCCTTGAGGCTTCACTGGCCTTCCACACATCTCTTCTAGAGGGATTTCATCTATTTTTTCTCCCAGCTTTTCTGCTGCAAGTTATCTTTTTTCTTTCCAGAATTCTCAGGAAGGAGACTTAGGCCTTACTCTCCTGGAATAGCATCTATGAGCACATTTGCATGAGCAAGCTAAAAAGAATGGAAGCATAGGATAAAATACTCTCGCTTGACTGTCCACGCTGTCAGATGTTTGGTATAGCTGTAAGAACAGTTTTGGACTGGGTCAGAAATTATGATTGGAAGCCAAAGGCTGTCTGTTTGCTTGTGGTTTCCCAATTATGGAAGGGAAAGAGCAGTGATTGCAATGCCCCCAAGTTGTGCTACACCATTTAGTCTCAGACTCTGAAATATTTTCATTACAGTTTCCAGCTCATTTATTCATACCCAGTGGCATGCCACTGAAGGGAAGGGTTTAAGTGTACTGGTGTATAAAAACCTGAATATGGCCCAGAAATGCACTCTTACAGCCCAGAAACCCATCTGCATTTCGAGCTGCATCAAATGAAGCATGGTCAGAAGTCAAGGGAATTGATTTGACAACACAAAGCTGGGAGGAGTGGCTGGCTGCCCAGAGTGCTTTGTCACCCTTCTGACAGACCTCGACAACCGAGTGATGGGCAGAGGAATGCCTCGAATTCAACAAAGGAAGTGGAGGGTCCTGCACCTGGAGAGGATTAATCCCATGTACAGGCTGAGACTGACCTGCAGGGAAGAAGATCTGAGGAGAAGGACCTGGGGGTCCTGGTGGAAAAAAAACTGTCCATGAACCAGCAGTTTGCCCTGGCGGACAAGAAGGCAAATGGTTTCCTGGGGAACATTAGGAAGAGCATTGACAACAAGTTGAGGAAGGTGATCCAGCCCCTTGGCTCAGTCCTTTGAGGTCACATCTGGAGTGGTGGCACATCTGCCAAGTTCTGGGCTCCTTAGTGCAAGAGAGAGATGGAGCTCCTGGAGCAGATTCAGCAGAGGGTGACACAAATGATGAGGGGATGGGAGCATGTCTCTTAGGAGGAAAGGGTGAGGGAACCAAGACTGTCCAGACTCAAGAGACAACTGAGAGGGGACTTAATGTCTATAAATATCTGAAGGAATGGTGTCAAGAGGATGGAACCAGGCTCTTCTCTGTGATGACAAGGAATGGGATAAGAAGCAACAGGTAGGAGCTGATGAACAAGAAGTTCCACCTGAAAATGAAGAACTTTGGTGTGCAGGTAACCGTGCACTGGAAGAGAGAGACTGGAGAGTCTCCCTCACTGCAGATGCTCAAGAAGCATCTGGATGCAATTCTGTGCAATGTGCTCTGGGATGACTCTGCTTGAGCAGGGAAACTGGACCACTGTGGTCCCTTCCAATTTTACTCATTCTGTGATTCTGTGATTCTCTCTCCCTGCCTGGAATCCTGTGTCCATCTCTGAGGCCCTCAGCACAGAAAAGACATGGACCTGTCCAGACGAGGGCTGTGAAGATGATGATTAGAGGGATGGAGCACCTGTTCTATGAAGACAGATTGAATAAGATGGGGTTGCTTGGCTTGGAGAAAAGATGGTTCCAGGGAGACCTTAGTACATAAAGGGGACCTAAAAGAAAAAAAGGGAAGTGACATTTTTACAAAACAACAATTTTTAAATTGAAAAAGTGTAGATTTAGATTAAATATAGGGAGCAAATTCTGTATAGTGAGGGTGGTGAGGCACTGGAAGAGGTTGCTCAGGGTAGTTGTGGATTCCTCATCCCTAAAATTATTCAAGGATATATTGGATAAGCCTATGAGCAACCTGGTCTAGAGAGATATGTCTGGCTATGCAACAGAGCTGAAACTAGATGATCTTTAAGGCCCCTTCCAACCCAAACTATTCTATGATTCTACAGGTCTATGGTAATATTAAAAAAAAAGTGGCATGGGTGGCAGTTTAAAGACAGCATTTCAGAAAGTACAATGATTGGCACCACGTATATAACTATCTATTTATGTGTCTATGCTATTTACTTTGTATGTGTTGTATAGTATGTGTTTAGATTTTCTTTTCAATGTGTTTCATTTCATTCTTGTGTTCATGTTTTTGTTTATATTTAAAGTTTTAATGAAATAAGGAACTGAAACATCTAGAAGTATTTAATTCAAATAAAACTTCTGAACTCTACCAAACTAAAATGTTTTGATTCCATAAGGATGCTTTCAGACTATTTTCATTTTAGAGGAGAAGTCATATTTTTAGTGCTTTTTTTTATTATGAATCTCCTTTTTCTCATGAAATTGTCATCATTTGCAAGGAAGCAGCAATTTCATTTCCTGGCTAGCTGTGCACAATGAATTTATCAGCTCCTCTGGTTTGCAGAACTTGCCATGTCATGAAATTGAATGAATGATAGCTACTCCATTTGGACATCTCTCCTATTCAGGATTTTTTTCATTACAGCAATGATCATTAGTGTATTTGAACAATGATATGAGATGAAAGGAAAATCCAGACTTTTGGAAGAAAAGCGAGACTCTCAGGAACTGTTTGTCAAAACCCATTACCATGACCTTTCCCCTGCCAAGACAATCCCGCTGTGAGAGGCTTTGAAAGTTGCCCATTAGTGCAGACATTTGCTATCCCTTGAGCTGTTTGGGATAATAGCTAAAATAAAGACATGTAAGTGTATTTGTCACGTGTACAGACACCATCTGGAATTTGCTTTAATCATTCCATTGCAGGCCTTTTATAGAATCTGTAGATTGAAAGCTTGTGTAAGACCAGAGAATGCCCAAGAAACATAGATGACCATTTATCTTCTTCTTATAATAGAAAGGAAAAGAAAATCTTGTTGAAAATTAGTTATCCAGCCAGTTTGGGTTTTTCCAGCTGGAGGGGAAAAAGGCTTAAGCAGTAAAATAAACCAAAACTATCTTTTGTAATTAGTAGAGACTGGGAACTAATTATGAATTAATATTCATCAAGAAAATGACAGGCATTGGATGCCAAGTTTCAAATCTTCAACATGCAGCAGTAAGAAAAAATCCTCCCATAAGTCAGAGCAAACTCAAGTCCAACAACCTGAAATTCTACCTCCAGAAATGCATCCTGTAAATGTTGTGTTAAATAGGCTGTGCATCTCAATGTAAAAATTGGCACTCATTTAAAACTAGAAAAAGAATAATAATTCCAAAAACCTTTCTTTCGAGAATTACACCTTGAGTGAAAACAAGTGCACACCCTATTCATTACAAGTGGTATCTCTAAGAACTCCCAGAATTTATAGAGGTTGGTAAGGGATAGTCCAGTGTACATAATTTCAAAGCAGTATGATGATATTTAGGGTAGAAGCCTGGCCTTGGTGCAGTCAGGGAAATTTTGACAAAATCAGGAAAGAATTCAATGTCAAGCTTTGCATGTTTTCAGAAGTATGTGTATTCTTACAATCTCAGTGTCCTGTTCTGTCACCATTTTCATTCTACTTAGCAGGCAGCAACAGGACAAATTATTAAAACCACTGGTAATAATAATTTCTAAGGCAATTTATAATAATTTTTCTGGATCCAACTCTTCTCTGCCCCCACTTTCTGAGTAAGAGCTGCCCAATTCTCATTCATATTGCGTTCTTTTTTGCAGCACATCGGAACAGGGGGATGAAACAGGATTCTCTGAGGCCCAAGAAGAAAAGGATAAACTACAAAGCAAAAATAGAAAGAGTAAAGAAGGAATGGTTGCTGAAGAGAAACATGGCCAGGTAGAATACTGAATTGAGATGTAAGAAAAGAGCTTACACATCTATGATCATCACAGTTCCCCTTTCCATGTGGTTTCATAAACATTATCTGTTCATGGGGGAATTCTTCAGACAAGATGCTTTATAACAAAACTGTCCCTACCTTAGTTCTATAAATTAGCTTTTAGACTTATTTGTGTGGCCTGTAAAACAATGACTGAGTTTGCAATAAGTAAATGGGCATGGAAATGTGACTTACAAGGAGTCTACAAGCCCTCTGGTTCCTATGTTTGTTCCACAAGCAGAAAAATCATGTAGTAAGTAGGAAAAGAATGTAACAGAACTCCTGCACTTCACAGAGCCACCAACTCAGAGGCAGAAAGAGATTAAATAAATTAAACAAGAAAGTCAAACTCTTCCATAAAGAAGAAGGAAAGGTATTGGCCACCTGCCAAAGCTATCCCACCTGCACTAGAGTGTTGTGTCACATTCATACCTGCCTGTCAGTGCTACAGGAGAAAGAGAGACACTAAAGGAAGTATAGGAGGACAGGAGATCTCTTTTCCTTAGATTGCTGACACTACTTTTGTGCTGAGAGATGTAACACACACCGTTTAGTCATCTGGACAGCAAACACATACATCCCTAAATGTGCTCCCAACCCAGCTGGTGAAAAAAACAGGACATGCTGCTGAGGTGAAAGGGGAAAATTTTGGGAAATTTAAACACTGTTGAAGTCCAAGACATAGAAGTTATGGACAAATGACAAATGGCAAGCAGAATACGCTTCTTGTTACCAGGAGGTCACATCTCACTATCCACCTCCTAGATTACTCTATTTAATCACTCTTATAGTCGCCTGCATTAGTGTGTCGCTGATTTTGATTTATAATATTATGATTTCAAAAGAAAATAAAATGGCAACATTTCCAAATCCACAGCATGTTGTACTGCTGCAGAAATGTGTTTCAGAACTCCCCAGAGTTATGCCAGTGCTGAAAGCCTGAATATCTATTGTGTATTTTATAAATTCAAAAGCATACACTGGATGATGCATTTCTGTTGCAAAACAAAATGAAAAGGGGCAGAAATTTGAGAGCGGTTTGAGTTTGGTGGAGCAGACTGAGTGGCAAAAAAACCCCTGTGGAATCAGTGATGAAGTTGAGTGTCTTAAACACTCATTTGCAGTCATTCATCTCTGGCAGAAGATGTGAGCTATTATTCTAGGTGTCAGGAGTAAACCACAATGCTGGGTCTGTGTGCATCTTATGTGAGCAGAATGTTTGTGCTGGTGAGCACCTCCTTGCATCTGCACAAATCCAGTTCCTAAACCAGGTTGCTCAGGATGGATAATTAATAAGATAAATTCTCCAATGTTATTTGTATTTTAGTTGAATCCAAGACACAGAGATTTTACGGGCTTGATTGAGGGGTTTTTTGCAGTTTTTTGATTGATTTGTTGGGAGCTTTTAGGTAGGTTTTTGGGTTTTTTTTGCTTTTTGTTTGTTGGGGGGTTTTATTGCTTTTTGGGGTTTAACTCCAGAGAGAAAGAGAGCTTAACTCCAGAGAGAGAGAGAGCTTTGATGGACATGTACTTAATATTTTTCTGTTACATTTCTTAAAAGAATAAAAATTAATTATTGGTTTTGTTTCCATCGAAATCTCCAACACACTATCTCTTTTATTTTCGGAGCTCTGTTTTTTTATTTCTTTCTAAATGTAAACCTAAGTATATTCCAAGTAAGTTGTCCTAATAATGGCAGAAGTTTCTAAGACCTCTAAGAGTTATTTTTCCTAAAGAAAAACAAAATCAGTGATTAATTTTTAGACAGTTTTTCTGGAATGAAGATCACTTATTATCACAATGAGGTGGTATAACTTTAGCAGTGAAACTCCTTGGTTCTATTCTAGCCCTCTGTCACCTAAACCAGATTATCATTCTTTTCTGTTTTCACAGGGGTAAAGCTGTTTTGTTGCTTCAGACAACTTTTTCTTATGGGCTTCAAATATAGTCTTGATAAAAGAAAGTAAATTATTGTTATGGACCCAAAATAAGGATTTAGACATTCCAAGCTAAAATACTGATTGAACTATATACCTGACTCCTGCTCAAAACATTGTATTCTTTTCGCTTCAGACATCTTATGAATGGTTACACTGCAAATAAATTATTGTTTATATTCTCTTACAAGTTGTTCTATATAAATATATATACACACATGTATAAGACTCTGTTGTTTTCCTCCTAGCTGGAATATCAGGAATCACTAGAAATAGCAGCCCTATATGTCTCCGTTAGGGAGGCTGTAATGATGGATGGGAACTGGAGGGAGGATCCAGGTGATCCAGTTTCAGCACTGCTGTTTCTCTCTGCTGACCCACATGGTAAGTGAATGTTTTCAAAGGAAGTAGGAAGACAGAATTTTAAATATCTGTGTCCTGCTTTGTGGAGATGCATTAAAATATTTCTGTTATATGCATCATTCTACACAAAAAAACTCATCACTGATTAGGAGCTCTCTCTGTGGTTAACTACCATGCTTGCTTGCTATCATCACCTCTAAGATCTTTATTGCAAGAACAAAAATGTACCA
This sequence comes from Anthoscopus minutus, assembly GCA_013399455.1. Lineage (NCBI taxonomy): Eukaryota > Metazoa > Chordata > Aves > Passeriformes > Paridae > Anthoscopus > Anthoscopus minutus. The sequence goes on along the minus strand of VWYI01017601.1, from coordinate 7,354 downwards.
ATGATCAGTAAGAATAATAATTATGTCTGTAGAGGGCAAAGGCATTCACAGATCCATGACAGTTGAAGCCAGGCCAGCCATTATACTGTTTTCACATTTAATTATAACCATTTAATTTTCTGACATTCAATCTCACAAGACCATTTACATTTTCTCTATCTCAAAGCCAAATCATCTCCTTTCCAAAGGGAAACAGAACTATCTGACTTAAAAAGACACTCAGGCTCTGACTGATGAGATTGACTTAAGGAGTTAGAAGAAAAGGATTAATTCAGGAATGAGATTTTGATTATATGGCTGAAAATTAAAAATCCACATTTATCCACATGGGACAACTTTTATCTTTCTGATATAGAAATCATCCTCTTATAGCTGCTCAAAGAGATCTTGGAATCAAAATGGCAGGATGTTTTCTTCATGAAATTCAGTATGGAGAAAAAATAACAGAAGTACATGGGGGTTAATTACACTTTTCATAGTTACCTTCAAGCCGTGTTATAACTCATGTTGAGATTTGCTTCCAGACAGGTTTATGCACACTTTGAAGCAGATCCTTGTCTGGTGTAAATAGTTCAAGTTCTATTGACTTTGACAGCAGTAAAGCAGCCTACAATAGCTGGAGACACATATGTGAGTATCCATGAGCTTACCTTTTCATGTGTGTACAGATCTGAAGAGTTTTATTTAATCAGATTAATGTAAAAGTATTTTCCTGTGGAGCAGATGGTTAGTGACACATCAAACAATGATAGGATACCCAGTAGTTTAGATTTCAGAACATATCTTCTACAAGCTTTTATCAAATGAAAGGAGTAATGTATTAAACATTATTTTAATGAAAAAGTTTCTCGTGGTGCAAAATCAAGGGAGAATAACCTAAGGTGGCTTTTTGAAAAGTTACTCACTTTTTATTGAGGACTGTCTCTTTGTAGCTATAGGTATAAAGCACTTATCATTTGTTATCTCAGTCACTCTGCCAGCACTCTTTGCTTTAGAAATATATTTCATCACAGAACTGTCCAGCTAAATGGATGGCATTTCTCAATGTTAAATTTATGGCTCAATTAAAGTCAATCTTACCCTATCAACTTCCTTGTGTGTATACAATTAATAAAAATAAAATGGAAACCTATAATTTCTCATGTCATGGTTTTCAAAACAGGAAAAATGTAAATCAATGCTCTCTTCACAGGTAATGGAATTTAGCATATGTCTGTAGGCTGTGCTGCTTTCACCTGAGCTGATAAAATGCAGGCATTGCTTTTCTTTCCTGCAAATGAGTCATCTATTCATGTTTTGTAGGCTTAGGGCTGACATCCACACAAAAGGTTGCAAAGATTAAACATTTGGGAGTGGTGTTATTGGGAAGTTGTTTGTTTTACCCTCCAAAACATGCTCATGAAGCCTTTTCATAACCTGCAGAACTCTGCTTGTTGTCACTGTGCTTTATATGAGGCAAAGAAATGATCAGGACATGACAGGGACCAAGCAAAAAGTAGAGTCCCTGCTCTGTATCAGTGCTGAAGCATGGAGGGGTCCAGCCATTGCCACATTGCCAAGTGGACCACAGCGTGCACATTCTCAGGATGCAGGACTCAAAAAGCACTTCCAAATTACTTTCTTTCTTGTGTGGACAAGCATTTCAGCACGTAGGTTATCAGAACATGGATCAGGTATAATTATATTTTTCAAGTGTTTTCATTAAGATTTAGGGAAAAGCCATCACAAATTTTGTGACCTCAGTGCTTCAGTTAATGACTCAGTGGCCTTTAGCTGTTTTACTTTTATACAGATCTGTGTCAGGGAAACAATATGAAACTGTAAATAAATCCTATCAACACATTTAGCTGCAATAAAAAAATATAATCTTTAAATGCAAGGATTTTAAAGGATCTCCAGGGGTATGTCTGATCATTCTGTGGACCAGCACATATCTAAGCTGCATAGCAAAACAAAAGATTTTCTTTTTCTTTGCTTTCTTTTTTTTTTTTTTGTAGAGCAAAAAAGAGTGGTGTGTCAATTTATCTTGACAGCATTTCATGTTATTCAGTACTAGATGTCATCTCAATACTTCACCACAAGCTCATCTCCAGGTATGGTTGCTCCTAATCTATACCGTTCTACAGAGCTGGCAACAGTAGGAGGAACTATTTATAATTACATTGATAAACCTTTTTACCATGCAGCCAACTGATTCTGTATTTGTGCCTGCTGCTTTGTTTAACATGGTTTTCTCAATGAAATGTTAATATCCTTCAGTAAAACACCGACACTCCTAAGCCATCGATGAGGTCATCCAAGACGCAGTCCAACACGCAGCATGTGTGCCAGAGTAGAATAACTTAATTAAATCCCTCCTCTGAGGATTAAGATGGTTATTCTGACAGGCTTTTACAAGCATAGGCGTGCTTGTATGGTGCAGAGGAGAGCGGTGCAGAGACAAGGAGGCAGCAGAGCAGCACGAGGCAGCACTGGTACAGCCTCCAGCTGAGCTTCCTGGGACACAGCCAGGATCTGCAGACTGCATCCCTCCAGCTGTGCCCAAGGACTGGATCGGGGTGACCCTCGAATCTGAGCTGGGCACAGTGGGGGCTGGAGGTGTGCCACTGTGGGAGGAGCCCCAGGACTGACAGTGCCAGAGCAGGGACACCTGCAAAGACACTGCAGCCACGGGTGACCATGCTGCAGCTGAGATGCCCCAAAACAAAGAGCAGCAGAGGAAAACCAGCAAGAAGCAGATATCAGCAGACAAAAGACCACCAAAGCACAGGGAATAACATACAAAAATCATCATGTCCTCAATAACAACCCTCCTGTGCAACACAGGCAGAGCTAAGACAAAGTGAGTACAACCTGTGGTGAAAATAGGGGTATTTGAGGAGGTGGAATAAGGAGTGCTCTAAGTGTCTGTGTTCTTTTTTATTTTTTTCTTATCTCAGTACCTGAATGAAGGATCACAAGTTTGTGTTATCAATATATTAAATTACTAAAACAAAAATATTCAACCATAACAGCTGATAGCTTCTCACTTTTCTCATTACTTAACTCAGATTGTGTGATTGTGCTGGGTTTACACAGCCACGTTTTGGCAGGAGGGGGAACTATAGGGGTGGTTTCTGTGAGAAGCTGCCAAAAACTTCTTTCATGTCCGACAGAGCAAATGCCAGCTGGCTCACAGATGGATCCACCGCTGGTCAAGGCCAAGCTCATCAATGACAGAGCTGGCACCTCTGGGACAACAAATTTTACAAGTGGGGAAGTTGCTGTGCAGCAGCACAGTGGAGGAGTGACACAGAGAGAGGAGTGAGAATATGTGAGAGCAGCAGCCCTGCAGACACCAAGGTCAATGAGGAAGGAAAGGCACCATAGCAGAGGCTCCCTTGCAGCCCCTGGTGCTGCCCAGGGTGAGGCAGCTGTGCCCCTGCAGCCCTGGAGGTCCATGGTGGATGGAGCAGAGATCCACATGCAGCCATGGAGGGCCCTGTGCTGGAGCTGGTGTTTGCCTGAAGGAGGCTGTGATCCTGTGGGAAGCTCACATGGGAGCAGGCCTCTGGCAGGACCCATGGACCTCTGGAGAGAGGACTGCACCCTGCAATCTCTGTGGGGGACACTCTCGGTGGAGCAGGCTGTTCCTGACAGTCTTCACCCCTTGGAAAGGGAGCCACGCTGGAGCAGCTTGTGAAGAGCTGCAGCTGCTGGGAAGGACTCACGTTGGAGGACTGTCTCCCATGGAAGGGACCCCACACTGGAGCACAAGAGTGTGAAGAGTCCTCTCTCTGAGGAGGAAAGGGTGGCAGAAATAATGTGATGTAGTGACCCCATTCTCTGTCCCCTTGTACCTCTTAGCAGGAAGAGATAGAGAATTTTGAATAAAATTAAGCCTGGAAAGAAAGGAGGGGTGAGGGTGAGTGTTTTTAAGATTTGGCTTTACTTCTCATTACCCTACTCTGATATGATTGTTAATTAATTAAACTAGGTTTCACAAATCAGGTCTGTTTTTTTATTATGGTAATTATTGAGTGATCTCTGCCTCCCTTATCCTGACCCAAAAGCCTTTTGTTGTGTTTTCTTTCCCTTGTCCAGCTGAAGAGGGGAAGGACAGAGCAGCTTTAGTGAGCACCTGGGCCAACCAGGACAACCCCCAACAATGATCGAAATATTCTTTTATTTCTCTAACATATTCAAAAAATCTTCCTGTTGTAGCCCTTCATTTTATCATGATCTGATGTCTCTTGCCCGTGAGCTTTTTGCACTGGTATCTTCCCATAATCTTTTGTCCTTTCCCAACACCTAATGGAAGCTTTCCTCTCACCAGCAGGTTACTGCAGAGGCCCAGATACCTATTTTGGCTGTTCAGCATCAGCCAGGCTCCTCAGCTTCTCTCTTCAGGATACTGACTCTCACTGTGGGCCTGAGCTCATTCAGTCTTTTTGTTTCTTTCACCTACCATGACCATCCTTTGGTTTCAAACATCTTCCTAGTCATACATTAGTCTGGCAGCAGGAAAAAACCTTGGTACAAGTAAAGGCATATGTAGATAAATTGGTTGATGAGTGGATTGAAGGCAGCCCCTCAAATAGAAACTTGATGTGGGCTGTGGTAAGAGGCTTAAAACAGATGAGTTCATTAACAGCTGAGTGCAATGACAGATGAAAATGGCTCTGAAGTAGCCAATTGTAGGTATGAGCACAATTCATACCAACAAACACAGAAACAAACACAGGATCATTGCTGGAGAAAGTTTCTGTCCAACAAGAAGCTAGGAGGAATTGAAAAATAAAAATGATTGCTTGAATTATTGTTAAATACTTTGATGTATTATTTCCAAGCAGTTATGTATATGTAAAAGACAGAGAGATAAAGAAAAACAGCTGGTTAGTTCTCGGAAGCAGAGGTGCTATAAAAACTTTTAGATTATCTAAATCTAATAAGAGGAATATGATTTTTTGGTAGTTTGATGACCCTGAACACCCTGATAAGGAAGTAGCTCATGTAAAACACATTAAACGCAGAAAGGGAACTGAAAGGATTAATGCTATTCTTCTACATGTAAACAGAAGAATATTAATCAAGAATGGAAAGGTCACGTTGCCTCTCTAAGTACACTGAAGGGATTGCCTGTTCTGAAACTTAATGAATCTCTAAATATATAAATCTGAATGTTTTTCCTTCTCCAGTCATGTTACAGAAAATCTACATAGACTGCATATTGCTGTTCCTCTAGGTCCCATCAATCCTTCCTTTTCACTGTATCAGTCTAATCAGTCCTCGTGCTCTCTCTTGGAAATAAGCATGTATCTGATCTCTGTGCATTGAAGTGAAAGAAAAATCAGACTGGTGCTTAAATTGGCAGTTAAGACAGTAATTTTTTTCTTGTGTTTATTCATATGAAATTACTGAAATTATGTGATAAAAGATTTTAATCTGACAACAAAACCAATCTGATCTATATCAACAATAGAGATCAAGGTTTATCATTTCCATTATTGGCAGTATTAAGACCTACAAGAGGACTAATTTGTTTAATTCTGTGCCAATTAGGATAATTTATTTTTACTTCTTGTCATCGAGTTTTGCAAAATCATATTGTTCATCAAACTGTCTTCATAGGGATCATTCTTTACTGTAGTGTCAAGGGATACTTGGAGACAAAATTTCAGATCTTGACAGCTGATTTGTGCATAAAGCAGCATGTACTGCATTTTTTTTATTCAAAATCCCAAATGATGTCTTGGTGCTTGCATGTTAGTACAAAGAAGGCCCTGTTCTCCATTCCACATGAACAGATAAGAGTGTGCAGGCTTATTATCTGTCCTCAGGTTGATCCTCATGTTCTGGAAACATACTTGACAAATGAGTACACTTTCCCAGGAAAAAGATCTCTCTTCTCAGGGAGTAATACTTTCCTTCATTTCTGATCTCACCTTGGGTTAGGTATATTGTTAAAATCAGTTCCATTAAAGACATTGTGCATTGTAATTTTACCCATTTTGGGGGAAAATTTAAAGAATAAAGCTTCTGCAGTGTCTTAAGTTTCTACTAAGATCACACTGATAGACACCTGTGCCACTCAAGGGATATAAGTGGTCTGTATTCACCTTCATTTAGGAGTGGAGTCCATCCATAAATAGATGTAAGAAATGGAAGATTTTAATCTGACAATGCAAGCAAACTCCCAAATGCAAGCAAACATTATGCTTCAAGTCAGATATAAAGCATCTGAAATAAGTCTCCAACTCCCACTTCTCTAAGGGTGGAGCTGTCATTAGAATAAGATGTTGGTCTTTATAATATCATTGGTGCTTAGCATTCTAAGTGTTGGCATGAATGGAGACCTAGAAGCGTCACAAGATAAAAAAGAGCTGCAGGCTCTTAAACTGACAGTAGAAGTGAAGATAAGCCAAAGGGAGCAGAGACAAAAGCCTCTGCTTTTTTATAATGAGAATTTAATCTCAATGGAGGTGACATAGACAACCATGGTAAGACCCTGAAGATTTAGAACAGTACTTCAGAGACTCAGCTCTCTGTGTATCTTTGTGAAAACCTCCAAGTAAATGTTTAGTTTTTGAAGGAGACCTGGATTCTACCTTTGTGCTTCAACTGTCATCATAATTCCAAATCACAAAATGTTTTTGTCAAAGCTGCTATGTGCAAATACACTTTTGTAAACAAGAACCAGATTCAGCAATTCTCGTCACTAGTCACGTATCAAGGAAATAATGGCAAGTTCATTTTTAATTCTCAGCATTCAGCTAAGGGTGACATTGAGAAATGCTTTTCTAAATGTCACCTCCTGATTTCTCAGTCTCCTAAAATAGTGCTCCATAGCAATAGTTTAATGTACTTCAGCATTTCATAAGTAATCCTGCTGTCTTAATAACAACACCAACACAAACAAAATTAAATCCCTGCCTCAGACTGTAACAGATTGCTGCAACAGATAAAAAATGCCCTAAAAGATGCATCCTGACATCATTGTCTTTGGGACAGGGAGAGTGGTGGTTAGGATTCCATACCTCAAATTATAAATACAGTTCAAGAGTATCCTTATTTCTGTAGGTAAACAAAACCCATTTTTGGTTTATTCTAGTGATAACTAACATGAGTCTAACATGTTTTTCTAAGACTTACAGTGATTAAAACTATCACACCTAATATGAAGATGAGAAAGTATGCTAAATTAGGAGAAAATAAAAATTTAAGTGTGTCCTCACATCAGAAGTGTGCAATATTTATTCAAGTATGCCCTGTAATGTCTTCTCCCTCATAGATTCACCACACAGAATACAGTTAATTACTGAAAATTTGTTACTAGCGCACTAAAACAATCTTTCTTTCTTTCTTTCTTTCTTTC
>VWYI01017600.1:3011-18715 GCA_013399455.1 Anthoscopus minutus | reverse complement strand
CTGACCAATCATTCGACACCTTTGGAAAATGGTCAGGAACGAACCGTGGTATGGACCAATCATAACGCCAGAATTGGACCAATCAGTGTGAGGATCCAAACTCCACCAATCAGGAGCTGAAGATATAAAAATGTCCCTCAGGCCGAGCCCTGGTTCTCCGGCGGCCGTGCTGGGTGGTGCTTGGGTGTGCAAAGGAGCAGCGCAGTGTGTGCACAGCACTGGTGTGATCCGGCTTGTCCTGTGGGGCCTGAGCTTATCTCAGACCTCTGCCTCTGGTAATATTTTTCCTGAATAAAAACGAGTTGACTTTTGTCCACCAAAAAAGTCGTGCCCTCACTTCTACAATAGTAGGTGCTGATAGTTGGCACATCAGTAGCAGGGGTCTCCATCACATGTTCATTGGGTGTTGTACCAACCAAGCAGGCAGTGAATTACCACAAGCATAACTGTATCAGCTATTTCACCGCTACACCTAAGTTAACAGCAGAAATAAAAACCTTAGCAAAGTTACTTTAACACTACACGTATAACATCCATTCAATATTTTGGGAAAATCCGCTATTATAATAGGTATCCATAACAAGTCAGAGCTCGAACAGAGAGGAGATGTGTGAAAAGTCCTGATTTTGGGTGGTTGTTGTGGGGAGGCTGCTCGGTCACAGGAGGGACCTTCCACCCCCTGCAGGGGCTGTGACCCGCAGGTGCCACCTGTGGACAGGGACATCTGAGGGATGCTGAGCCTGGGACTGTCCCCCGGGGCAGAGGTGTCCCACAGAGGGGTCCCTGGAGGGCTGCAGCCCCCAGGGCACCGAGCTGGGCCCCCCAAGGGGCACGGGGCTGCAGGGCTGGAGCAGGGCTGGCCAAGGAGCAGTGGTGGAAATGGGTGAGAGCAAGGGATGGGGACAACAAAACTGCTTGGGGCTCTCTTGTGGTTTGTTTGAAGTGTTTTGGGGTTCGTTTTGTTGTTTCATTTGTATTGTTGCTTCTAGTTTTTTTGGTAGTTTTGGTTTTTTTGGGATTTTCTAGATGTTGGTGTTTTGGTGGGGTTTTTTTTGTTGTTTAGGTTATTTTTTTATTTAATTGGCTTGGTTGGGTTTGTTGGGGGTTTGTTGGTTTCTGGTATTATTTGTTTTGATTTCTTTTAGGTTCTTTTGGTCTCATTTTTTTGGGTTTTTTTATTATTGGTTTCTGGTACTTTTTATTTGTTTCGATTTCTTTTAGGTTCTTTTGGTCTCATTTTTTTGGGTTTTTTTATTATTGGTTTCTGGTACTTTTTATTTGTTTCGATTTCTTTTAGGTTCTTTTGGTCTCATTTTTTTGGGTTTTTTTATTATTGGTTTCTGGTACTTTTTATTTGTTTCGATTTCTTTTAGGTTCTTTTGGTCTCGTTTTGGTTTTTTGTTCTGTTTTTTTTTTATTAATTAGTTGGTAAAATTGCTCCCACTGACCAATTTGGAAGCAGCCTGTGTTGTAAAAGTGGAGAGCTACTATCCCTATGCTTCTTCAACAATGCCTTAAATTATAAATTTGGATTTATTAGTGGAACTCTGTGAATATTTGGATGGCACAAGGGCTAACCTGTGTTTTCCTGCTTGATTTAGGGTCTTTACTGTTATGCAGAACGGATGAAGAGATGTGCTGTTGTTTTGGTTATGAGGTCTGACTTGGGCATTAGTGATGTGGTGCTGCTTTGGGTGATTTGATTTTCCAACCTGACATGGTGATTTGAGATTAAAACTGAATTAGCACTAGGTTTTTAAAAACTGGGAAAAAATCATTGCTAGACTGTTAAATTTAACATCCTGAAGCCTTATGCTTCAAACTTGCTTATTGATTAGCCTGTATTACTTTATTATTGTTTCTTACAAGTCCTTTTATACCTTATTGAGTGAATTATCTATCAAGTGGGAAACTAAACTGTGTGGGATATAATAAAGCTCCAGGTTGTCATTATGATCAGTGCAAAATGAATTTATAGAGTACACTGGATAGAAAAGACTCAAAGAGCTTTATGCTAACCTGGTTTACTTGCACATATTGAAATTATGAGAAGAGGAAGGAAAGCACGAATTCCCTATAATGAACTGAAGTTATTAGAAGCATTAGAGTTTGAATATAGGGTTTCATTTCAAAAGTGAACTTTGTTGCTAAATAGTACTTTATAATTCTTCTTGTAGAATGCTTTCTATCTCCAGTGAGGAACAGCCAAAAAATAAAATGGATGGTGCAAAGGCAAAGCACACTATTGCAGAAGTGTTTGTCCACCCTATCTGGAACTTGTTTGAGTGCTTCAGCCTCAGCTCTTAAAAAGTAAAAGCAAAGATGATACCAATAGAGCAGCAAAATATTTGAAGAAATTATCTGATGCTCTGCACAGTGAGTAGAAAAGCTTGAAATTGCATTTTGGTCTGTGTCTGAAGTGTCACTTTAACAACTGTAAATATAAAATAAAAACCTAAGAATGTTGAGCTTCAAGGGTTTACTCTTCTTGGTATTCAGTGTAAGCAGTTGGCATTATTTCTTGTCATCAATCATCCTTTTGGTAGGCTAAGCATGCCTAACAAATTAGTTGCTCATTGCTTATTTGGCTGATATTTTGCTGCTGTGTCAGACTCTTATTTGGCTGTTAAAACTGCAGTCTTTTTCCAGGTACTCTGTCTTTCTCTCTGAATGGTGCTATTAATAGAATGTTCCTTTTGTTATTTGCAGTTCTCATAATTGCCTTAAGCTCATAGCCTGTGTTAATTCACCTTGTTTGGGTTTTATGTTGTCTGGCTGAAACATCTTGCATATGGAATTTGTGTTTCAGAAAAGCACAGACCAAGTTACTGCTACCTTGAGAAGACAAGCATCTTAGTCTCTTAAATTTTGTTATAAAGTGAGGTATAGACCATGCACTCAGAAGTGTGAAAACAAGATGAGACATGAACACTCAGAGCAGAAGTGACTGGAGTGAGAATAGAGCAAAAGCAGTACAATTACTGACCTTTGTGTGAGAGGAGAAAGTGAATGAAAGCTGCCTCTGAGAAATGTAAAAAATAAATTTAAAATATACAGGCTGTATATGAGGGATACTTGAGTGCATGTGCATGGACATGGCAGTAGTGAGAGGTTCTAAAGAATATTGTTTTCTTGTTGGATATTTAGCACTAAGAATTTCTAAATCATGTTTTAGTCATGAAATGGCAAATGCACTTAAGGAATGGGCTTTTGCTGATGTAGGCATCAGTGAAGTGTTTAGAATTCTCACATTCTGTGAATGCAGAAAGTTTTGCAATGCTGTGACAGACTTTTGTGTTTGAAAGCTTGTATGCATTCCCATTAGAAGTAATCTGCCAGCATGAAGTCTTTATGAGAGTGTTTTTCCAGAGGGGAAAATGGAAATTATTTGGGATTGATTGAAACATTACAGTAGTGGCAGGTAGAGGTGACTCTCCAGTATCCCTTTTCATACTATAATCCCAACACTCAGAAACAAAATCAGAACAAAAATAGAAATGTTTCACTTCTGGGAGTTTGAAATGGCTCACTCTAATGTGTTTAGATGTCACCTGGTTGTATTTTAAAACAAATTTTTGCTGAAATTAGCACTGATTGAGAAAGTTCACGTTTATTAGCAGAACTTTGTGACAAAAAGTGATTGACTGGTGTCTTTTTTTTTTCCTCCAAGCCAGCCTTACCAGAAAATGTCTTGATGTTGGATGAGGTGCACAGATCCTTTCCAGAGAGCTGACAGAGTATATGTAAACTGTGAGAACACCTGATGGCTGCACTTCAGCTGCAGTGTGGTAGAAAATGTGTGAGTGAAACAGAACAAGGCAGGACTACCCCAAGAGCCTGAATTCAAAACAGTGTAAAAGACATGAGCACAGTGAAATGATACATGTCTGTTGCCAGAATCTGTTCCCAGAATATTTACAGCTACTGATGTGTGATCCTTGCTCACAGATGCTGTCTGCAGAAGTAAGGTGGGTTTGGTAAGGTTTGTTTGTTTTGTTAGGGGATTTTATTTTTTTTTTTCAGTACAGGGGAATGAGAATAGAAAAAAAATCCATCCAGCCTGCATAACTCTACAGCCTTGAATTTCCCCTTAAAAACAAACCAAAACAACTCCCTAAACCAACTTGAAGTGACTTCTGGCTTTCCTTTTATTAAAGAAAAACACCAGCTGTGACCATTGTACAATTTTTGTAGACTTTTTAAAATCGCAGCTCAAGCTTTATGAAATGGATTTGCATTTGCAAATACTATTACTAAGAATTTAAGCAGCTCAGACAATAATTATTTTACGTATTAAAGATGCCCTCGTTTTAAACCAAAATACGTCTATACCTGACTTCTGCTTACTTATCTTTAAAGTGAGATTTACAGTGTGTATAAGTCCTTATTCAGCTGAGTGGGAAATTCCTGTGTATCTAAAATGAGCTTCATAACACCACAGCAAAAGAGTAGAAGTGGAGAGAGAGCAATATAGTTTCTTCAAGTGAGAGACAGAAGAAAGTGTGTTAGTTATTGAAAACACAAACAAGCATCAAATTGTGCAATGTACATATGTCTCTAAGAAAACCCAAACAAACAAAAAAAAAAACCAAACCAAAGAGACTCAGGTGCTTCCCAGAGGCAGAAATTTAAGTAATCTAGTTGCTGTAGCTGAATGATACTCTTCTTTCAGAATAGAAAATATTGTCTTGCCCATCTCTTGAATACTTGTTAAATAGCTACAGGAAGGTGGCAGAGTAACATGTTAGAGAACACATTGATTCGGAATAGCCTCCACAGTTTTTATTAAAATTGGATCACAGTGCAGCCAAGACTGCAACAATCACGGTGTCATAGAAGTACCAGAAAGCAGGAAAATGACTCTGTGGTATAGGAGTTAAAGTTTCCAGTTGTGAGGGTGACAGTGTGCTCTTTGGCATCTGCTCTGTGTCATCTCAAGGCCCAGAACTGTTAAATGCTCTGGGGGAGGAACAGATGAGGTTTGAAACCTGTAACATTTTCTTCTGGTGGGAAGTGCATGGACAAGCAAAGAGAAGTGCAGAACTGCTGAGGTTGGCAGAAGCCTCTTGAGGTTGTGTGGTTCCTGCTCAGTGCTGGGGCTTGCTCAGGGCCATGAGAAGCTGAACTTTGAGTATCTCAAAGGATAAAGACTCCACAAAGTCTCTGGGCAAATGTGTTCCAGTCACTCTCAATACAAAGTGTGTGTGGCATTTTTCTCATGTTTGAACTTTCAACCAGGTCTTCCAGTGACACATGGGGAAACTGTGTTCTGCATTGACATTAAAAGCCAAAATGTTTTCCTTGTGACATACCCAGAAATGTCTCTTTATTCCTCTTGTGCACCACAGTATATTCAGAGAGGAGCCAGCTGTACCAGAGAGATTGTCTATTTGTCAGAGTTCACAAGGCAACTGAGCAATTAGTCAAGATATGAGTCAGGCATTTCTCATTACTGAATTAACCAATTGTTACAGATGGGCTGAACTTTTCAGCCAAAAAATGCTAAGCAGAAATCTGCAAATTCAAATTGATGAAGAAATAACACAACTTCCATGTCAGCATTGACAAGTACTTTCCATTAGAAAATGTGACCTTAAGAAAATCTGAGATAAATTCAATTATTTAATTTAATCTCATCTTGACTGCAAGGTTTTCATCTTTATTAATCAAACTTTTTAAAGAAACAAAACCTCTCTCTTGGTTGTCACATTTCCAGTAAATATTAGTACAACAGAAGAATCATTTTTGCAGCCACTTGACCTTTTCTTTACTTCCATTTTAAAATATGTATCTTATTTGCCTTAAAATCCTTTTATAATTCTGATCGTTTTGATGAATCACTTGATATTTTGGACAAATTGGTCACCGTTGTTGACCAGGTCGGTGTCAATGGCTGTTGATCTCCAGAGAGATCCAACAAGAGATGATGGAAAGGTCTGTAATGACTTCTGAGGGAAAAAAACCAAATATTAACAATATGTTGCTTACTAATGAATAATAATTCAGATGGTAGACATACTAAAAGTTCAGTGCAAAACCTATTTTGTTTATTTGTATTTTCCTAGGTACTTGCCAAGACAACGCCAGAGCTAAAGATCAGGAAGTTGAGGCACTCAGCAGTGACTGCAGAGAGGAAACCAAGCTGTCAAAACCAGTGGTTGTTTGCTTGTGAATAAAACAAAAACCTAGGAGAGGAGCTGGGCTTTGGAAGGTAAGTAAGTTAATTAAATGCTTCTAAAGAGAAGCTCTTTTGTTTCTAGATTTGTATTATGGCTTCCCCAAGTGACTCTGGTCGTCAGGAATAAATTTCTGGTGTTTACCCTTGGCACCAAGGTTATGTAAGGGGTCTTAGTTGAAGTGCCTTACAATAAACCACTCTTTGGTGCACAGAAAACAAAAATACAAGGCTCTGATTCTCGACTTCTGTTGTACAGAGTCACTGTATTTCACAGGAGAAGCCTGGAAACATAAATGCTTTGTGAATTTTGTGCCTGACTAGTTGATTAAAAGGTTGCTTTGGTGGTTGTTGCACACTTTATGCATTCTTATTATCCTGCAATTGCACAACAAGATCTATATCTAAATCCAATCACAAGCAAGTTTAGTATCATGGGAAAATTAATAGAGACAGTTTAGCTACTGGAGTTGGACGAAGTGCTGCTAGTGCTGGCACTGCTTTGTTGTTCACTGTGGTCTGACACTGCCCCACAGCTTTTCTGCATCAAAAAGAGGAGGGAAGCCCTATGGCTGTGTTGGATGTCAGGGGTCACTAAACAGCAGACCATAAGCAGGGGATGCTTTTGTGGCCAGTGCTGAGTTGTCTGGTTTTGCATCGAGGCTGTCACCTGAAGGCTGTCATCTCCTGAAGTAGCTTTTAAAAGCCATTTCTTGGTTGTGACTGAAGCACAACTTCACTTGTGCTTTCACTGTACTGGGAATCTTTAGGTATGGAAGGTGCAGCTGGTGCATTTCTGTTTAAGAACCACAATCCTTCCATATTTAAATGGAATGCCCCCCACTATGCAATGGAACAAAAACATTTAAATGGCCAGGAAGTTTCCCTGGAAGTGTCTAGCTGATAATGTAGCTGGAATACAAGGACCCCATTGTGGTTTAACCCAGCAGGCAGCTAGGCACAGCACAGCTGCTCACTCACTCCCCCACAGTGGGATGAGAACAGGAGAAAGGTAAAACTGTGTGTTGTCATAAAGACAATTTAATAGGACAGAAATGAAAGGGAAAATAGTGATAAAAGAACATAGAAAACAAATTGTAGGATCACAGAACTACTGTTAGGGCAAGGGGTAATGGCTTTAAATGGAAAAAGGTACGTTTAGGCTCGATTATGAAGAAATTCTTCCCTGTTGAGCTGCCCCATCCCTGGAAGTGTTCAAGGCTAAGCTGGATGAGGCTCTGAGCAGCCTGGTGTAGTGAAAAGTGTCCCTACCCATGGCAGAGGGTTGGAACTTGATGATCTTAAAGATTCCTTCCAACCCAAACCATTCTGGGATGCACAAGGCACTGGCCCCACAGCCACTGACTGATGCCCAGCCACACCCTGGCAGCGACTGCCACTCCCAGCCAGCTTTACACATCTCCTCTGTCGCCTGTCCATGCAGTTCAGTCCTGTTTTAGCTATTTGTGGATTAGCCAGAAACTGCAATTACCAGAATTCCTCAAGAAATGGAATAAATTTGTTTACTCTGTCTTGGCTAACTTAGTTTCCTGATAAATTTTTGTGACTCAGACCTCATCCTTTCCCTGGCTGCTGGCTCGCTGGCAAAATACTTCTCTTCACTGTAGGCTTAAAATAAATACTGCAATCCCTATTACAAAGTAGAACTTTGACCACAGAAGGTATTTCTCTCACATGGGTTGCTACAGGTATTTTTTAACAACCTGAACATTACCCTGACCTTCATGTTATGTCTCTACAGGTATCCCCTGCTTAGGGTCTCCTGTTCAGCCACACTGATAGTGATAGAGCCTCAGCCATTACGCTTTCTGATAGCCAAAACTTGCCACTTGATAATAAAATCAGCAAGTCTCCTATGAAATGCCTGTCCCTGAGATACAGCCCTAGAGACAGCTGACTATAAGCTGCTTTCAGAAGGAGGCACAAGAAATCTTTGGAAAGATGCTGTAAATGACCTGTTCACAGAGGGGGCTTTTGCTAAATACCCATTAAAATTAGCTTAAGCCCCAAAGCATGTAATTTTAATTTTCTCAAAGCCCTGCTATCTCTTTTTAATATTTATAAACGGGTAACAGGAATACTCAATCATTTTTTAATCTAGTTAAACCTAACAATATCTTGTGGTAAAGAGTTCCACAACTGAGATTCTATTGCAAACTATTTGCTTTTAATCAATTCCAAAGTTGCCCATATGAGATCTTTTTTGTTTGCAAAGGTTTTGGCTTAAGGATGAACTTGGAGCAAAGTCTGATGTGAGAAAAAAATTAGCGAGTTCTGGATCAAGATCTGGAATATTGTGGCTACCCTGTTTTGCATCAACATTTGGTCTTCTTGAATGCCTATTTCAGCCCAAGTTCTCAGTGTCTCTTAGCTCATTCAAAAATCTTTCAAGGGCAAAAAAAAACATAAGCATGGGGGAAAGGAGGAACTTATGTATGGGCAAGAGTGGAGAGGGGTTAAAAGTTATCCACCCACTTCTCACTGTGAAGAGGAAGGGTCAGACACAAGAATATATCTTATTTTGTGTGTTTATACCTGTGTTATTCCTCAGGGTGTTGTTACCCTGCAATGCTGTCACCTCTGTGCTACAGAAGGAATAGGTTACTGCAGTTGATGTGCTAAATACAGCCAAAGTGTGTGAAAGAAGCTGCATTTTCAAAAATGTCAAGAGACTTTGGGAAAAGCTACTTTATTTCATTAAGTCTTGTGTAGGGCTGCAGAAGGGAGGCAGAGCAGTAGAGGCAGTGCATCCTTGTATCGTGGCAGTGTTGAACCTAATTCTGCAAAGGAGGAACAGTGTGAACAAGGAGCACTAGGGCAGTGATGGCAGTGGGTGCCCTTTTCCTTAGACCACAGTTATGCCTGATTCAAGGTTAGACTGACATTCAGGTCAAATATGCTTTTAAGATTTACAGAATATAAAGAACACAATTTGAAGCTGCAGTGACTACATGCTGGGGAAATGAGTTCTGTCTTCAGACAGTATTTCAGTGAGGGCATTCCTGAGGATATGTGTGGTTGTGATACCTCTCTTGCTGGTACTGCATTGTGGCATGCCTGTATTTGAATGCACATATTTAAATTTTAAATCTAAAACTAAGCCTCTGCCTGTAGTTCTGTGTATCCATGTTTCTCAGAGGCCACTTTTTGACTGACTCTTCAGATAAATTTCATGTCCTTAGATTATGTTCCCTAAGTAGGGAGTTAACTGAGCTTGCTTGCAGGATGTTCCAATGTGTAGAGGTCGGGAGGAAGGATGTCACTGAGGGATGGGGGATGTGTGTATAAGTAGATACATAAAATATGCACGTGTGTGTAAGAATAGTGTAAATTCCTGAGGAATCCTAGAATGCCATCCCCATTGGAAATGAAGTCATGGCATAGTTACTGGATGATTGCATAAAGTCTAGTTCTTCATCTATGAGAGGATGATAGAAACTTTCTGCTGCATAAGTGATACTGTGGGCTTAAATCATGACTTTTAAGCTTAGATTTTGTTTTGCCTAAGTTTGCATGTTATGCTGATGCCTGTTGCATCTAAGTATCTTACAGGTGAAGCAACATGATTGACTTTGTGTGGCTGTTGTCTTCTTTTTCCTTATGGAAAAGCACAAGGGAAATTATAAAGGTTTAAATAAGCAGGTTTAATGATAGGCACTTGTACCTGGAGCAAAACATGGTGAGAACTCAGTGATTATTGGATGTCTACAGGCCATTTTGGGATAACATGGCATGTTTTGGTTGGTTTAAGTCAACGTGGGAGCACCAGCAGAAAATTGTGAGGTGCTTTAGCCTTGCAAATAGGTGGAACAGGGATTGCAGCTGACAAAAAAATCTGTCAATCAAAATGGTTAAAAGTTATGCAAGTTAGAAGAGAGTTATTTTGCAGGTTATGCAAGATAGAAGCAGAGAGATAAAACTATACAAACTCCTACCCCTTGCACAGAAATTGCTGATCATCAGAGGATGTCCCTGTGTGTGTTTTGGACAAGTGTCTTCAACACCCAAGCACAAAGACTTCCAGTCCTTCATGCCTGGTGCACTTTGTGCAAACACACAGCCACTTCCCAGGGAAGGGTCCTGTGTCTAATTCCCTGCAACCTCACTTTTGTTCAGTGTTCAAGTGTTTTTGCAAATCTTTGGCTGATCCCTCTGCACTGATTTGTTTCATCCTTCCAAGGGCTACCCTTTTATTTTGCTTCTGCCTTTATTTGGCAAATTATATTAGTTCTTACCATATGAATCCTGTCACTGATTAACTTTTTTTCTCAAATAGCATTCAGGCATTCTGTAGTATGGTATAATGCTGTCATATCTGCATTTTCCTGGAACATGTATCCTATTTTATTTTATTTAAAATAGTTAAACTTCTCCATTATATGATGAAAGAGTTTTGCATTTTTCTGCATTTTACCTAGTCAAGGAATATAAAACCAAAAGAAAAATAATGTGGTTTGCTTTAATTCTGTGTTTTCTCCACTTTACAATTATTTCTGTAAATAAATAGTGAAATAATAGCAGTCCTGTTCCCATTAAATAATCCAGTTTAGGAAAGAGCAAAGTAGCATGGAAGTAGTTGCTCTTTAGACCTTTCAAGACAAGTTTATTTAACTCTAACATAAGCAGAATATGTGATTGTGATGGGTAGATTGAGAAGTAGGTAAATAAATTGCACTATGAGTGGAAGAGGTGGAAACAATTTTAAATTAGTACCCCTGAGTTCTGGAAATTACTTACTCAATTATATTCTATTGCTGGTTGTGGCACAAACTGTTTATTAAACACTATAAAGTGTAAAGGCTTCTGCCATTATCCAGGTGTTTTCCAAACTCAGGGTTTATATTAAAATTTGCTCATTGATTTCTAGATTAGAATATAAATACCCTCCGGGCTATTTTCAATGTATCTTTGAATTTTAATGTTGAGTTAATAGAACTTATTTTAAGGTTTACAGCAGATTTCATATTTGGCTTGTTCCCATTTCCAGGTTTTTAATGGATTACCTTAAGCAACAGCCATTGTATCTGTCAGAGCTGAATGAAGAGAACGTGTGCATATATGTATATATTTATATATTTTGTATTTCCTATTCCTTATGTCACAACAAGAAAATTTGTAATGGATCCAGTTTTTGATTCCTATTTCCAAGACATTGTACTTAGGATTAGATGGATTGATCCTTACTCACCATCTCTCCACTTCTTCGACTACAGTTTGTAGACCTAGAAAATAGCATTTGAAGTTAACTTTGTCTTGCTGTCAGCCAGATAACAATAGCTCTTCTGAGAGAAAATATAAGAAGCCCTTTTTCCCCTCAGTATGGGAGGGGGGATGTGTGGACTTGAAAAGGGAGACAGCTGTTTCACAGGAGTGTGGAAAAATTTCCCTGGGATACAGGATGGGTCCCTTCCCTTTAAACTATCAATTGCTTTGTTTACTTGCCTTGAATGCCAAAAGGGAGGACCCAAAACTGATGCAGAAGAGCAGAGGTTTTAGCACAAGGCACTCCAAACTAAGTAAATTAACAATCTTGAGCATTTGCTTGCAGCTCCTGCCAGAAAAACCCATCACCCCCATCTAATTAGTGACATTGGTTCTGCAACACCACCTAAAAACTTCCAGTTGACTACTGTAAAATCTAAGACTGAAGTATAAGGTCTTGCACTTTGAGAAAGATTTGTTATTGAAACAAATAACTTTTCTACTTTTTTTTAGTCTTACCATTTTCATTGTACTTTCTTCTGTGTAGCTCTGACTCTGTGTGACCAGGTATCTTCTCTGCAGCCTTTCATTGCAAATGCTTCCAATATAGTTGGCTTGAAGAGATTTTTTAAAAGCTGACTTTAATTTACTGATGCTGCATTGCCCAGATCAATATTATTGCACTTGGAAAGTCTATCCTGCCATTAGATTTACCAGCCAGAAAATGGAGACTACTAAAAGGCTTGACTTCAATTCAGATTTCCAATAAATCTTCTACAAATGTGGATTATGAGGCAGCATTTTTTTGTTCCTTTGAAATACTAAGGAGATTCTCCAGTATTTCACAGGGTTTGCTGTATCACTGTCACACATGATCCTTCAGCATAGGATTAAGTAATTATGTATGTCTTGCAGTGATTTAAAGCTAATGTTTCCCACTTATTAAAAGAGATGAGAGAGGTGTAATGGAACTGCCCAGGACTGAAGTAATCAGAACCTAGCCTATAACATCGATTTATAAAGTTTGTTTTCTTCCCTTAGCATACTTAATTTTCTGAATAACATTAGCCAGTAAACATATTAAGGAAATGGCCATCCTCTATTTATATATTTAAGCTTATCATTTGGGACACAGAGGATACATTCCCTGGCTGATACTCAGTATTCATGGGGAAATGAAAACAAGCAGTTGCCAAAAAACACATTTGAGAACTGTCTCTGATTTTCCTTTCCACTAATCCAGGATTAATGGTACTACTTGTACTTTCCTTCTTTACCTGCATTCTCAAGTCGTGTTGCCCTTTGGCATGTCCTCTTTTTTGTTGTTTTCCTTTGGCTGTAAAATGACTCAACTTCACTCAGTGAAGGAGGAGGACTGAGAGGAGAGAGCTGAGGAAGTTTGATGCCTATGTTATTGTAGTGGTAACTCTGACTACTCTTCACTCTGCAGATTTGTATATGATGAACAAGCAGATTGTGGAGTCCTATTTCTCCCCCTAAAAATACTTTTTTCTTTTGACGTTACCCTACTGAACAAATGTTTCAGAGTTACATGAGACTTTTTCATTATAATCTTATATATTCATTTTGAAACAAGCATAAATTGGTTTTTGTGCTGGTAGCTAACAATTTGCTGTGCTTAATGTACCTGTATTTGCAAAAAATACGTGCAGTCCTCTTCTTTCCTTTTATTGGTTTCTAAATGTATTGGGGTGAGTTTTTTGGTGGAGAAGGGAGATAATACTTAATGATAAATTTCTAAGCATCAAAGCGTGGCTGTGAATTGCTAACTTCTAATGCATATTCTCCATCTGCAGAACTGAAAGGAATCAGCAAGATGTAAAAAGAAAATGGATGTTGCATTCAAATCCAGTGACCATCCATCTGATACTGATACTGCCTTTCAATGTATATCCTGGATTTTCCCAATAGATCTGTAAATGTCTATATATGTTCCGCAAACAGAAATACACATCTCTAAGGTTAAAGGAATGTAATTTTTAATTATGCCCTTTAGAGCATTTATCATTTCTTTCCAAGAGTTATTGGACTCCAGACATTCATGCACCATATGGATATGTATTCCTTTTGTTATGAAAATTCCAGTATAAATAAAACCATCTTTGCTTTGGATCATTTGGCCTGAAAGTTTTAGATTTCCTGCCCAATATTAAGTTGCATAGCAGTAAAATGGATTGCAAATTATTTCACTGCTTGAATGGGGTAATTCTGCATTTATTTAACTTGAACTGGTATGTCTTATTAATTACTCCATTGACATAGCAATGGAATGATAGTCTCATTAAAATGATTAAGCATTCACTTATGGTTGGTGTGGGGGTTTTTGTTTGTTTGCTTGCCTTTGTTTTGTTTGTTTTTTATTTAACTGGAATTCCAAGTTAAAATAAGTAGTTCAGCAACAACAAACTTTATCTGACTCAGAAGAAATGCTGCTGGGGCCTTCAGAGGTTTCTTTGTGGTCAGTGTTTTGCTACATGTCACAGTGATTCATCAGCTGCAGTGACTGATAGAAGGGATAAATTACAGGTTCTTTATCACTGCCTTTGGCAGACACACATACAGAACTTTTATTTCTGTGTAGGACAGGTGCTAGGAAAAACTGTTGGTCATGTTAAATACTTGGTTTTGATTAGGAAGATGCTCAGCGTAGTAGCAAGACTGATTTTGGCTTCTTGGTTTCTGGTTCTTAGGATGGTTATTCAAAACAAGGCTCTGCTCTGAGCTCCTCTTGGTTCATGCCACAGTTCTGCATCTAAATGGCTTTACAGAATGTGATCAGAACTTAAGTGATGGAACACATCTCATGGAGTGATAATTGAGAATTTATCAGTTTCCCTGTTGGTTATTTAGCTTCCCTCTGTGACCAGTAAATCTTACCAAGATGTGTGTGAACAATGAGTGTTTAGCTCATTTCAGAATTCTGTAAGTTATGCAGTCAAGTCCTGGAAGGTCTGGGGCCACCCAGACTTAAAAATAAATGTGAGCCAAATGAGTGTTCAGGTCCTCTTGCTCATGGGGTTCCTCTTGAGAACAGCTGTCTTCCTCAACAAATTATCCTGCAGCTGATTTGTGGTGCCTGATGTTTGTATATTCTTACCTGCTGTGTTTAATTCAGGACTTTCCACTCAATCTTCCTTGGAGTGCTGCAACACCGAGTACTGACCTTGGTGTACATTTGATTGGTACAAGAAGCTTAGGGAGCTGCACTGTCAGATACAAATTCTGCCTGAACACTAGGAAAAGTGATTAAACACTGAACTCTTCTTTGCCTGTGGATGATCTATGTGTTTCAAACTTGACACTCTTTCAATTTGGTCCCGATTAATTAGAGGTTTTGTCCTTATTATTTATTTGTTCCTGAAGATGGTGTGGGCTTTTTGTGTCTGGTGGAAAACGAGGAACATAACATTAGTTTAATTTCACTGCAAAGTTCTAATTATAGGAATAACTTGATCTTTTTTAGTACATATCATTTGTCCCCTTTGAATGGTGTTGTGAGTTGTTGGTGCATGTCACTGATCCACCAATAAAGGGTTGTGGTTTTGCCCAGTAAAGAGAGGACCTCTCTCAGCAGAAGTTGTAGAGGTTCAGTGTAAGAAATGGCTTCTGAATTTTGCCTTTTAAGCCTTAAAACTCATTTATGGTCAGGATGACAACTACTCACTCCTAGGCTGGACAGCAAGTACTAGTTTTATTTTCTTTTATTTCTCATTCCCTAGTGTCTTCTACCTATTTTTCCTCAACTTTACAACAAGTTATCAAGATCCTCATCCTAAGTCCTTGCAGGAAGGGCACGCTGATGGAGAATTTGATAAATTACTTCTTGTAATATGATTTAACTTCCCGAGTATTCTTCATTCCTCCAGTGTTTTTCTCCTCACTTGCTCCATATGTTCACTTTCTGTCATCACCAGCTGTAAGAAATGTTTTTGGCTCTTGACTCCAAGATATGTCCAGTTACAGCCACTGTCTTCTGGGCTGAACACTTAAAATACAGCCTTGATTTTTCCTTTTCCTTTGCCAGTCGTGCTGTTCACTTACTTATGTGACTCAGTAGTTAAGTGTTACATTGTTTACTGTTGCTGAAATAAATTCCACATACAGAGGAGTATTTTTCTCTGGGAAAATTTTAAGGAAATGGAATAACAGCATACAATACAAAGAGGCTGCCTGTGAGAATGAGCAAAAAGGGACTGAAAAATGTAAGGAAGAAATAAAAGCTATTTGAAAAGAGATCGACTAAAAAGAGGTGGTCATAAGGAAAAGTTTTACATTTTAGATGTTC
>VWYI01017597.1:2290-26763 GCA_013399455.1 Anthoscopus minutus | reverse complement strand
CCTGTAATTTTCTGCAAAATTCCTGCAAATTCCTGTTAAATTCCTGTAATTTTCTACAAAATTCCTGCAAAAATCCTGCAAATTCCTGCAGAACCTTGGGGGCTCATCCCAGAGCAGTTGGAATGTGAGGGATGTGGCTGCTCCCTGCCCTGCCCAGGCTGGGATTTGGGAAGGGCTGGAAGTGGAGCTGGCAGGGCAGCGTTTGCCATGAGATTATTCCCAAAGAAATGGGAGCACCAGGGACCTGCAGCTACAAAAGAAGAGGATTATTCCAGAGGGAATGTTCCCTGTTCTCCTGGCAGATCCCAAATTCCCGCTGGGTTTGGGCTGGAATTGCTGGCAGAGGAAGGTTCCTGGTGGGATCCCTCAGCTCATCCCAACAAAACTGAATTCCCCCAGTGCTGCCCTTGGGAAATCCCCACCTTTGGTCCTTCCCATCCCAAACCCTTCCAGGATTCCAGGAAATCCATTCTGGCACGGGCAGAGGGAATGGGAGCTGGGTTTGGGAGGAGTTTACAGCCCAAATTTTGGGATATTGGGAAGGAATTCCTGGCTGGGATGGAATTCCCAGAGGAGCTGGGGCTGCCCCTGGATCTCTGGCAGTGCCCAAGGCCAGGCTGGGATTTCCTGGAATCCTGGGAGGTTTCCCTGGGCGTAGAAAGGGTGGGAATGGGATTTAAGGGTCTGGCAAGGCAAGGCCATGGGTGATTCCATGGAAAAGGTGGGAATGAGAGGAACTCCCATGCAGGGAATGCTGTAAATCCTACAGGGGAGGGGAAGGGGAAAGGGAAAAGGAAGGGAAAGGAAAGGGAAAGGGAAAAGGAAAGGGAAAGGGAAAGGGAAAGGGAAGGGAAAGGGGAAGGGGAAGGAAAGGAAAGGAAAGGAAAGGAAAGGAGAGGAGAGGAGAGGAGAGGAGAGGAGGAGGGAAAGGAAAAGAGGAAAGGAAAGGGGAGAAGGAAAGGAAAAAGGGAAGCAAGGAAAAGAAACAAGGGAGAAGAAAGGGACAAAAGGGAAAATGGAAGCAAAAGTCTCAGCAAGTCCAACTCGCGCATGCACAGCCACAAACCCCTGCTCTCCCCACATCCCCAAATCCCGGGTTTCCCATTCTCCCTGGCCCTTTCCCTGTTTCCCACGGGTGTTTTCCGTGTTGCAGAGCCTGGCCCAGCTGGAGAACCTGTGCAAGCAGCTCTATGAGACCACGGACACGGGCACGCGCCTGCAGGCCGAGAAGGCGCTGGTGGAGTTCACCAACAGCCCCGAGTGCCTGAGCAAGTGCCAGCTGCTGCTGGAGAGGGGCAGCGTGAGTGATCCCACATTCCCTGAATCCATGGGATTGCCCTGCATCCACCAGGGGCAGCCTGAGTGATCCCACATTCCCTAAATCCATGGGATTGCCCTGGATCCAGCAGGGGCAGCCTGAGTGATCCCATATTCCCTAAATCCATGGGATTGCCCTGGATCCACCAGGGGCAGCCTGAGTGATCCCACATTCCCTAAATCCATGGGATTGCCCTGCATCCAGCAGGGGCAGCCTGAGTGATCCCATATTCCCTAAATCCATGGGATTGCCCTGGATCCACCAGGGGCAGCCTGAGTGATCCCACATTCCCTAAATCCATGTGACTCCATGTCCCCAAAATTCCTGAAAATCCTGGAATTCTGCCCTTGGATAAAGGAATTAGAGCAAGGGAGGGTGAGTACGTTCCAAAAATTCCCTGAAAACTCTGCAATTCTATGCTTGATTAAAGGAATTATAAAACTACATCCCAAAAATTCCCTAAAATCCCCTCAAATCATGGAATTCCAGGCTTGGAGAAAGGAATTCTAATGATTCTCCTGTACCATGTCTTGTTTTCATCCTGGAATTCCCAAGGAATCCGAGAATTCCAAGGCAGGAAATCCCAGCCCTTCCCCAGGGAGCTGGGATAAAGCCTTGATTTCATTCCTTGTTTGACTCCAGGGATAAATTCCAGCTGGAATATTGACAGCTCCCAATCCATCCAAATTCTGAGGCAGGAATGGCTGGGAATTGGTTCCTTGGAAGTTGGAAGAGAACTGATTCCAGGGAAAGCCTCATTCCTGGGCTTCTCCTGGAATTTTTGCAAAATTATTGCAAATTCCCGCAAAATTCCTGACAAATTCCTGTAATTTCCTGCAAAATTCTGGTAAAATTCATGCAAATTCCTGCAAAGTTCCGACAAAGTTCCTGCAAAATTCCTGTAAAATTCTTAAAAATTCCTACAAAATTCCTGCAAAATTCCTGTAAAATTCTTAAAAATTCCTACAAAATTCCTGCAAAATTCCTGTAAAATTCTTAAAAATTCCTGTAAAATTCCTATAAAATTCCTGTAAAATTCCTGTAAAATTCCTATAAATTCTTGTAAAATTCTTAAAAATTCCTGTAAAATTCCTGCAAATTCTTGCAGGCAGTTCCTGTAAACACCTACAAAATTCCTGTAATTTCCTATAAAATTCCTGTAAAATTCCTGTAAAATTCCACCAAAATTCCACCAAAATTCCTGCAGATTCCTATGAATTCCTGCAGAATCTTGGGCATTTAGTCCCAGAGCAGTTGCAATTTGTGGCCTGTGCCTTTTCCCTGTCCAGCCCAGGCAGGAGCCGCTTCCCATGGAAATTCCTCCCCGATTTCACCTCCGATTTCCAGGCTGGAATTGGCTTGGATTCTGTTTCTTCTCGGTGATTTACAAATTCCTGCATTTTTAGGGATTTCTCTTTGCCTTTTTTTTTTTTTTTATCCTTTTTCCCAGTCCTCCTATTCCCAGTTGCTGGCAGCCACCTGCCTGACCAAGCTGGTGTCACGCACAAACAACCCCCTGCCTCTGGAGCAGCGCATCGACATCCGTGAGTACGGAAATCCGGGAATGCTCCCTCCAAATCCCGGCAATTCCCCTCCTACCCCGCCCCCTGCACCCCTGGGATCCCGCTTTGGGCTGCTCCAAAGCTTTCCCATGGATTGAGGTTTATTTTGGGGGTGGTTTCAGAGTTTGAGGTTGGATGTGCGGAATTTTTTGCGATGAAAGCGCTGTGGGTTTGGGAATAACCACTTGGATTTGATAGGTTTTCCTTGGAATGCTTTTGGGAGCCAGATTGGCTTTTCCCAGGTCTGTTCCAGGGCTAAATCCAGCCCTTTCCCAGATTTGTTCCAGGCCTAAATCCAGCCCTTTTCCAGGTCTATTCCAGGCCTAAATCCAGCCCTTTCCCAGATTTGTTCCAGGCCTAAATCCAGCCCTTTTCCAGGTCTATTCCAGGCCTAAATCCAGCCCTTTTCCAGGTCTGTTACAGGCCTAAATCTAGTCCTTTTTCAGGTCTATTCCAGGCCTAAATCCAGCCCTTTTCCAGGTGTATTCCAAGGCTAAATCCAACCCTTTCCCAGATCTAAATCCAACCCTTTACCAGCCTTATAGCAGGCCTAAACCCAGCCTTATAGCAGGCCTAAACCCAACCCTATTCCAGGCCTAACCCCACCCCTTTCCCAGGTCTAAATCCAACCCATTCCCAGGCCAATTCCAGGACTAAACCCAACCCTTTCCCATCATCTTCAATTCCCAACTAAAACCCCAACAACTTCCCTCTTATCCCCACCATTTCTTTCACCTTCCCTCGCATTGCTTCCCTCAGAACAACTTCCCTTTCCATCCAGGCCATTCCCACAGGGCTGGATTTTGTCTGCAGCTCCGGTTTTTCCCGTGTTTTCCAGGGAATTACGTGCTGAACTACCTGGCCACGAGGCCGAAGCTGGCGACGTTCGTGACGCAGGCGCTGATCCAGCTCTACGCCCGCATCACCAAACTGGGCTGGTTCGACTGCCAGAAGGACGAGTACGTCTTCAGGAACGTCATCAACGATGTCACCCGCTTCCTGCAGGTCAGATTCCCTCCAGAATTCCCGGGATTCTCCAAAATCCGGGAGTTTTTGGAGCGGGAAGGAGTTTGGGGTTTTCAGTAGGGGTTTCTGAGGGGAAACAGCTGCTTAAAAATCTGGGAATTGTTTGTGGGAGCAGGGATTTTGTGCCTGGATGTTCCCAGCTTTGCAGCAGGGTCCTGTAGTCAGATTCCCTCCAGAATTCCCAGGATTCTCCAAAATTCAGGAGTTTTTGGAGCGGGAAGGAGTTTTGGGTTTTCAGTAGGGGTTTCTGAGGGGAAACAGCTGCTTAAAAATCTGGGAATTGTATCTGGGAGCAGGGATTTTGTGCCTGGATGTTCCCAGCTTTGCAGCAGGGTCCTGCAGGTCAGATTCCATCCACAGAATTCCCAGGATTCTCCAAAATCCAGGAGTTTTTCGGTGGTGGGAAAGAGTTTGGGCTTTTTGCTATCAGTGTTTTTCAGTAGGGGCTTCTGAGGGGAAACAGGTGCTTAAAAAACAGGGAATTGTATCTGGGAGCAGGGATTTTGTGCCTAGATGTTCCCAGCTTTGCAGCAGGGTCCTGTGGGTCAGATTTCCTCCACAGAATTCCCAGGATTCTCCAAAATCTGGGAGGTTTTTGGGCTTTTCGCTATCAGTGGTTTTCAGTAGGGGCTTCCTTTAAAATCAGGGAATTTTTTCTGGATGCTCCCAGCTTTAGGATACACCTTTTCCAAACTCAAATCCACCCCATGGATGAGTAGAAAATGAAGAAATTTTTTGCTTTGTTGTTCCCTTCCTAGCAGTGCCTCATCCATGGGAATCCCGTTTCATCTTTAGCTCCTTAAAAAATCAAGGAGCAGGGAATTTTTTTCCAGGAGCAGAGATTTGTTTCTGGATGCTCCCACCTTTAGGATCCAAAACTCAGATCCACCCCATGGATATCTCTGGGATTTCTTTCAACTTCCTTTCTTCATTCTCTCAAATCAACCTCCCAAAACCTCTTTTCTTTATTTTTTTTTTTTTTTTGAATTTTTGTTTGATTTTTTTTTTAATAAGGATTAAACCTTTCTAGCCAGGAATTTTTCCAAGGGAAAAAAAAAAAAAAAGGGATTTTTCCCAGAAACAAGCTGTGCCTTTGCCTCCCCAGGACAGTGTAGAGCACTGCATCATAGGAGTGACAATCCTGTCCCAACTAACGAATGAAATTAATCAAGTAAGTGCTACAGCCTTCCTCAGTGAAGTAAGTGTCCAATTTTCTCATTCATATTGTTGTGTCCTGCCTTTTCCGGGGTTTTTTGGGGGGAATTTCACTCTCTGGGAGGTGTTTGAGGGGGGATTTTTGTGTTTGTTGGGGTTTTTGTTGGTGGTTTTCACTCCCTGTGTGTGGTGAGATGCTGAGAGCTTCTGTTGTGGGGAATTGTTTTGTTTCATTGGCGTTTTCCATCTTTTCCCATGTTTTGGTGTGGTTTTCTGGGATGAGAAGGGATAAAATAAAACCACGGATAAGGAGTTATTTAGTGAGGATGAGTGTGGGAACTTTCTGTTGTCAGCCCCTTGTATTGACCAGGGGGGAAAACCCACAAATTTTCCAACTGTGCCCATTTTTAAACCATCCCTTTCATCCAGGATGAAACTCTGAAGGAATTTTTGGGATAAAATTCCCAGAAATCCTGCTGGATTCTCCAGGCCGGGTCCCTTTCACAGCCCCTGAGGCCTGGACAGGCCCAACCCTGGCCCAGCTTCCAAGGCCATGCTCTGGAATTCCCTCTGGAATTGCTGCTGGAAGCTGAGATGAGCACCTTTACCTGGTGCTATCCCACTTTCCATGGTTTTTCCACAGTTTTTCCATGGTTTTCCTGTGTTTTTTCCATGGTTTTCCCCTCAGCCAGGCAGATTTTGCTGCAGCCCTGAGGTCACGATGAGTGTCAAAATCTCTGATTTTCAGCCTCTCCTTCTTGACTAGGGAGAAAAATCCAAAATTTTCCAACTGTGCCCATTTTTAAACCATCCCTTTCATCCAGGATGAAACTCTGAAGGAATTTTTGGGATAAAATTCCCAGAAATCCTGCTGGATTCTCCAGGCCGTGTCCCTTTCACAGCCCCCGAGGCCTGGACACGGCCCGGCTTTTCCAGAGGATTTAAGATCCTTCCGAGGCCATGCTCTGGAATTTCCTCTAGAATTTCCTCTGGAATTGCTGCTGGAAGCTGGGATGAGCATCTTTACCTGGTGCTATCCCAGTTTCTGTGGGGTTTTCCATGGTTTTTCCACAGTTTTTCCGTGTTTTTTCCGTGGTTTTCCCCTCAGCCAAGCAGATTTTGCTGCATTCCTGAGGAGTCACAATGGTTGGAAAAGTCTCTGATTTTTCTTAAAAAACAAAACAGATGGAAAAAACATTTTGATTTTGATGTTTCATTAAGTAACGAACTTTGGATTTTCCTGGGATGTTGCTTAATCCAGAGAAATCCTGGAGGGATTCAGTTGGTGTCAGAACTGGAAATGGAGAAGCCCAATTCATGGATCTAATCCCAATTCATTGATTTAATCCACATTCCCTGATTTAATCCAAATTCCCTGATTTAAGCCCAGATCTCTGTGGTGAAGAGCGAAATCCCATTTTTCCAAGGCCAGAAATAAAGGGGGATTTTCCATCCCCACAAAGGGCTTGAAATGGGAATTAAATAATGTTCATTTTCCTAAACTCCCTGAAGTCCCACCAGTCTGAGCTGTGGAATAATCTGGGTATTAAAGCACCTGAAAAATTTGGGATTTGTTGGGGCTTTTCCTTCTCTCCTATAATATAAAGAATGGAAGTTTTGGGATCCTCCATGGAATTATTGGAAAAATTCAGGTCTAAAACCCAACATTGGATTCCCCAGTACTGGAAGAAGCCAATTCCTGGTTCCTCCAGTCCTGGAGGAGAGGTTTGGAAATGGAAATTGAGGTGAGGAATGGTAAAATATGAACGTTTCCAAGTGGATATTTCTGCATGAATTCTGCATCCCACTGGGATAACCCAGTGCCCATCCCAGGCAGGTGGGATTTGGCTTGGATATATGGCAAAAATGGAAATTTTTCCTCGTTTTCTTCCTTTTCCTGGGGAAAAAAAAGATGAGTTTTGCTGTTCCCCAGCTCTGGGATCTGCTGGCAGATCCAGGACTGGAATTGATCCCACAAAAAAGCAAAGTCCAACCTGGATAACTCCTTCCAGTTCTCTTCTCCATACGGAATTTTAATTCCTGGTGTTGATCCCTTTCTGCCCAGCAGCTTCAGGTGGGATTAAACCCTTTGGAGCTGGCAATTCCCATTCCTAAAATCCCCAAAAAAACACATTTTTGCTGCTGATTTGGGCAAAGATTTAAGCAAAACTTGGAATAAATTGGTAATAAAGCCCCAAGAACGTGGATTTCTCCATGGCAAAGCTGTGGAATTGCATCCTGCTGGTTCTGGGAATTGAGAACCCTTTGGAGCTGGCAATTCCCATTCCTAAAATCCCTCAAAAAATCATTTTTGCTGCCGATTTGGGCAAAGATTGAAGCGAAATTTGGAATAAATTTGGAATGAAACGCCAGGAATGTGGATTTCTCCATGGAAAAGCTGTGGAATGGTTCTGGGGAGGGCAACATGGATTTCCCAGGATTCTTGCTGGTTTTCCTGGTTTTCCTGGGCTGATCCCAGGGTTTCTGAGCTGGGTTCTCTCCCGTGCAGGCGGACACCACCCACCCCCTGACCAAGCACAGGAAAATCGCCTCTTCCTTCCGGGATTCCTCTTTATTTGATATTTTCACCCTGTCCTGCAGTTTACTGAAACAGGTGAGGAAAGGTTGGGAATCTTTTTTGGGAAGTGGAAATATTTTGGGATGAAATTCCTTCCTGGAATGAGGATTATTGTCCTAAAAAATCCTGTTCTGGGGTTGTTTTTTGAGGGAAGGATGAATTCATTAAGGAAGTTTTTCTTTCTAAAATCAATATTAATAACTAGGTTTTACTGAAATCATAAATACTATATATATTTTATTGAAATAATAAATAGATTTTATTGAAATAATAAATACAAAATAGATTTTATTGAAATAATAAATATTAAATCGATTTTTTTAAATAAGAAATAGAAAATAAAGCCAGAAATCAAACTCTTCTGTAGCTGGCAATTCGCAAATAAATCCCTGGGTCCTGAGCCTGGGGTTAAAATTCCTGGTCTTAAAGCATCAGGAAAGAAAGGAAAATTTGGGTTTCCATTTTCATTATCTTTGACAAATAAATCCTTGTCTCTGGCCCTGCACAGGACATTCCTGAAATCCCAACTTTTCCAAACTCTTTGGAATGGAAGGTGGAATGATTCATTTTAAATTCACTTAATTACAATTTCATTTCAATTGATTTTAAGCACGGGGTTATGATACAAGGGATAAAAGGAGTGGACAGGAGTAGGGATCAAGATGTGCTTAAACTGTGGAGAAATTAGGCAGAATTCCATGGCCAGGGAATTCCCAGTATCCCAGTTTTATCCCAGGTTTATCCCAGTTTTCCTCATTCCCATGGGAGGGGGAGCCCAGAATTCCCAGCAGGCAGAAAAAGGATTTTGTGCTTAATTAAAATTCCATGATTTCATGCCTCCCTCAGTCATCCCTGTGCAGGGAAGGAAATAGGAATACTGCCTTTTATCCCTGTCCCGGAAAAACTCTGGAATTTTATTTATGCTGGAATATATTTATGCCCTCACTAGCTGTAAAAAAAATCCTGCCTTCCATAAAAAGGGTTTTGTGCTTAATGAGAATTCCATGATTTCCTGCATCCCTCAATCTCCATCCCTTTGTGAGAATTCCAGCATTTCCCTCATCCCTCAATCTCCATCCCTGTGTGAGAATTCCAGAATTTCCTGCATCCCTCAATCTCCATCCATTTGTGAGAATTCCAGCATTTCCCGCATCCCTCAATCTCCATCCCTGTGTGAGAATTCCAGCATTTCCCTCATCCCTCAATCTCCATCCATTTGTGAGAATTCCAGCATTTCCCTCATCCCTCAATCTCCATCCATTTGCAGTTCAGGGGTAGAAATGGGAATGCTGCCTTTTACCTGCCCTGGAAAAACTCTGGAATTTTGTTTATGCCCTCACTTCCTATAAAAACACACCTGATGCTCGTTCCACAAAGCCCCATCCTGCTTGAAAATAAAACCCTGCCTTACATCCTGGATTTTATTTATTCTTTTTTTTTTTTTTTCCTTTTCCCTGCCTGAATTCCATGTTTTCCACAGGCTTCTGGGAAGAACCTGAACCTGAATGATGAAAGCCAGCACGGGCTGCTGATGCAGCTCCTCAAGCTCACCCACAACTGCCTGAACTTCGATTTCATCGGCACCTCCACGGACGAGTCCTCGGATGATCTTTGCACTGTGCAGATCCCAACCAGTTGGAGATCAGGTGATCCTGCAGGAATTCTTGGAAAATGCTCAAATCCTTTGGATTTTTCATAAATGAACCCCAGGCCTGCAAAGCCAGAGGTTAAACTCAGCCCTAATTCGTTTTTTTGGGGATTTTATCTTTTTTTTTTTTTTTAAATCCCTTTTCCCTCTTGTTTCAACAACCAGGAAAAATGTTAAAAAAAAGAATTGAATAACTTGGCACCTTTTTCTTGCTTGGAAAATGCTCAAATCCTTTGGAGTTTTCATAAATGAACCCCAGGCCTTCAAAGCCAGAGGTTAAACTCAGCCCTAATTCATATTTGGGGGTTTTATCTTTTTTTTTAAGTCCCTTTTCCCTCTTGTTCCATCAGGAAAAATGGTAAAAAAAAAAATCATTAGGGAATAACTTGGCACCTTTTTCCTGCCTGGAAAATGCTCAAATCCTTTGGAGTTTTCATAAATGAACCCCAGGCCTTCAAAGCCAGAGGTTAAACTCAGCCCTAATTCATTTCTGGGGGATTTTATCTTTGCTTTTAAAGTCTCTTTTCCCTTCCAGTTTTTCACCTCTCGTTCCAACAGCCAGGAAAAATGGATTGGAAAAAAAATTGGGGAATAACTTGGCACCTTTCTCCCACATCCTGCTGTTCCCAGCAGGCATTTGACAGGCACAGATTGTGTTCTTAAAATACTTCCCTGTCATTTTCTCCCAGTTCCAAGCACCAGTGGGTGACTCAATTTCTAGGAAAGGCATTGGTGTTAAAAATACAAAATCCTGGGAGAAATTTTCTTGGGATTGTGGTGCTTTGGTGTGGCAAATCCACGTGGATAAAATAAGGATTAGACCTGTGGGAAGCTGTAAATGGAGGTAAAATCCTCTTTTCTCTTGCAGCATTCTTGGATTCTTCAACCCTTCAGTTGTTTTTTGATCTTTATCATTCCATCCCTCCTTCGTTTTCTCCTCTGGTAAGTCCAGGGTTTATTTTCCTTTATTTTAGGATTCATCTGGGAGATTCCCTGGGGATTCAGGTGCCCCAGGTTGTGCTGAAGTGTCCAAGTGCTGCTGAGAGTTTTGAAGCATCTCCAAGGTTGGATTTTCCCTAAAAGCACTTTTTTTGCTGGAATTCCAACCTCCTTTCTCCTCACACAGCTTGGAATCGCCTGCTTGCTCATCCCCTTGAGGGATTAACTCCTGACATTCCCAAAACAAATCCTAAAATCCACACCAGGAATAGGGAGCAAACCTGGGAACACCCCAAGGAATGGAATTTTTCCTTCAACCCTCCCAAACTAGACCATGTTCTGTTGGGATGAGAGGGCCAACAGCGCAATGAGCTCAAATTTGGATTATTTCTTCTGGAAAAATAAGAAATTACAATATTTAATTTGGAAAAATAAAACATTGGATTATTTCTTCTGGAGAAATAATTTTTAAAAGGCCTTTCAGCTATTTATCTGATAAATATTTCCCAGAATTAAAGCTCAATAAAAACAAGGCTGAGAGGGAAAGGCCTTCAGAAGGAATTTTTCCATGGAGATTCCACTTATTCTGGTGGAGAGTTAATGGCTAATCCTGAATTTTGAGCCTGAAATATTCAGCAGAGATTTGTGGTGTGAGAATCCTTTTTTTGAATGGGAATGTAAAATTCTTCCATTGGGATCCCAGGTGTCCAGGAAAAGCCTGGACATGGCACTCAGAGCTCTGGGCTGGTGCCAAGGTGGGGATCAAAGGTTGGGCTCTGACCTTGGAGGGCTTTTCCAGCCTCTGGAATTCCATAATTCTGTGATTTTCAGGATGGAGCCGTTTCTTTGGTTGCTGGAATTTCTTTCTCTGTGTGGTCCCTAAAGGAGCACCAAACCTCAATCTCTGCTGGTGCCATGAGGGGAAAATTTCTTCATTTCCTTGTTTTCATCCCGATTTTGGAGTTTATTGCCATTTTTCTGTGGGATTTTTGGGGGTTATTGCCATTTTTCTGTGTCCTGGCAGGTTTTATCCTGCTTGGTGCAGATCGCCTCCGTGCGCCGCTCCCTCTTCAACAACGCCGAGCGGGCAAAGTTCTTATCTCATCTCGTGGATGGAGTGAAAAGGATACTGGAAAACCCCCAGGTGAGTATTCCAGGTGGGAATTGAGGCTCTGTGTCCTCTCCATCACATTTCATCCCAAAAAATCCTTTTCATGTCCCACCTGGACGCTTGGCAAAGGAGACAATTGTGCGGTGTTTTCCTGCTCTTCCCTTTTCCTGCCCTTCAAGGGAGGTTCATGGTGGATACTGGGGACAATTTTCCTGTTGGAAGAATATTTAAGCACTGAAACCATCCCTGGAAATGCCCAAAAACTGGGAAATGTGGCAATTCCTGAGCTGGTTTAATGGGATTTGGTGGGAGCTTGGACTTGTTCTTGGAGCTCTCTCCCAATTCCATGATCTGAACCTCTGCCAGGAGCTGTTACTGTAGGAACAATTTCTCCGTTGGAAGAATATCTAAGGACTGGAACCATCCCTGAAAATGCCCAAACCAGGAAATGTGGCAATTCCTGAGCTGGTGTAATGGGCAGAGTGGGATTTGGTGGGAGCTTGGACTTGTTCTCAGAGCTCTCTCCGATTCCATGGAGATCCAAGCCTGTGGCAGAGCTGTTCCTGTAGGAACAATTTCTCCGTTGGAAGAATATCTAAGGACGGGAACCATCCCTGAAAATGCCCAAACCAGGGAATGTGGCAATTCCTGAGCTGGTGTAATGGGCAGAGTGGGATTTGGTGGGATCTGGGACTTGTTCTCAGAGCTCTCTCCGATTCCATGGAGATCCAAGCCTGTGGCAGAGCTGTTCCTGTAGGAACAATTTCTCCGTTGGAAGAATATCTAAGGACGGGAACCATCCCTGAAAATGCCCAAACCAGGGAATGTGGCAATTCCTGAGCTGGTGTAATGGGCAGAGTGGGATTTGGTGGGATCTTGGACTTGTTCTCAGAGCTCTCTCCGATTCCATGGTGATCCAAGCCTGTGGCAGGAGCTGTTCCTGACTCCCTCTCTTCTTTTTGTCCCCTCAGAGTTTGTCAGACCCCAACAATTACCACGAGTTCTGCCGGCTGCTGGCCCGGTTGAAAAGCAATTACCAGCTGGGAGAGCTGGTGAAGGTGGAGAACTACCCCGAGGTGATCCGGCTCATCGCCAACTTCACCGTCACCAGCCTGCAGGTACCAGCCCTGCCCTCCTGCCCAACACAGCAGGAGCCTCTCCTCTGCTTGGTTTTTACCAAAATCCCACGTGGATCATGCTGTGAATTCTTGAATGGAATCCGTGTGGGAAGGCAGAGTTGTTGCCATGCCTCCAGAGGCTTTTCCATATCCTAGCAAGGAGTAAAAAAAAAAAAAAGAAAAGTGTTAAATGAGGTTTATTTTTAGCATTCTATCTCACTTCGCTGTTCCACTCACGGGGGAATTGGAATATCACAGTGATTGGAATATCATGGATATTCCCACTGAGTTTTCCAGTTGTGTGTACAGCATGCAACCACAGCCCTGCGAAGGAGAAGGTTTGAAAAAAAAATTCCTTTGTGGAACTGAAATTCCTGGGAAGCAGCTCAGAGCTGTGCATTGGGTGAGGTCTGGGATTCAGCTCCATGTCCTGGGAATTTGGGATTGTCTCCCAGTGTTTCCTGAGTGCTGGGAATGGCTCTGATCCAAATGTATCCTGAAATTCCTGGTTAATTTGGCAGCCGGGCCATTAAAAGTTGTTGTCCAATAGAAGGTGCTTTAAAACCCTTCCCGGCCAAGTTGTGTGGGAAAAACTTAAAGTAAACAACACAAATCATAATTCCCTGGCTTGTTTTCCTTGTTTTTTCCTTCTGGAAGCACTGGGAATTTGCTCCCAACAATGTGCTCTGAAATTCCTGGTGAATTTGGCAGCTAGGTCAGTGCAAGGTAGAAGGAGCTGAGCTTGCAATTCCTTCCAGGCCAAATTCTGTGGGGAAAACTTAAATTAAACAACACAAATCATAATTCCCTGGTTAGTTTTCCTTGTTTTTTCCCTCTTGAAGCACTGGGAATTTTCTCCCAACAGTGTGCCCTGAAATTCCTGGTGAATTTGGCAGCCAGGCCATTAAAGATGTTGTCCAATGGAAGGAGCTTTAAAGCCCTTTCAGGCCAAGTTGTGTGGGAAAAACTTAAATTAAACAACACAAATCATAACTCCCTGGCTTGTTTTCCTTGTTTTTTCGCTCTGGAAGCACTGGGAATTTGCTCCCAACAATGTGCCCTAAAATTCCCGGTTAATTTGGCAGCCAGGCCAGTGCAAGGTGCAGCAAGCTGAGCTTGAAACCCTTCCAGGCCAAATTCTGTGGGAAAGAGCATAAATTAAACACCGCAAGTTGTAATTCCCTGGTTTGTTTTCCTTGTTTTTTCCCTCTGGAAGCACTGGGAATTTGCTCTCAAAAATCTGCCCTGAAATTCCTGGTGAATTTGACAGCCAGGCCAGTGCAAGGTGCAGCGAGCTGAGCTTGAAACCCTTCCAGGCCAAATTCTGTGGGAAAGAGCATAAATTAAACACCGCAAGTTGTAATTCCCTGGTTTGTTTTCCTTGTTTTTTCCCTCTGGAAGCACTGGGAATTTGCTCTCAAAAATCTGCCCTGAAATTCCTGGTGAATTTGACAGCCAGGCCAGTGCAAGGTGCAGCGAGCTGAGCTTGAAATTCTTTCCAGGCCAAATTCTGTGGGAAAAACTTAAATTAAACAACACAAATCATAACTGCCTGCTTTGTTTTCCCTGTTTTTCCCCTCTGGAAGCACTGGGAATTTGCTCCCAACAGTGTGCACTACCTGCTGAGCCTGTGGCAGCGCCTGGCTGCCTCTGTGCCCTACGTGAAGGCCACGGAGCCGCACATGCTGGAGACCTACACGCCCGAGGTGACCAAAGCCTACATCACCTCCCGCCTGGAATCCGTGCACATCATCCTCAGGTGAGGCTGGCCCCGAGCTCCTCCTGCTCATCCCGGGGCTGGGAAAGCTGGGAAAAGTGGGATTGTTCCTCCTGGAGGGGTGGCAGCGTGCAGGCAGCTCCAGGACCCCTCACCGTAGGTCGTGATCATCTTGCTGGTCTCCCGGAAAAGCAGGATCCCGTTGGGAGAGGAGACATCGAACTGCAGCCGTTGGGATCTGAGGGAAAACCAGGGAATGCTCAGAGCCACGGAACTGATCCAGGGGCTGGAGCCCCTCTGGGAGAGCTGGGAATGTTCAGCTGGAGAAGGGAAATTCCAGGGAGAGCTTCCAGCACATTGCAGGGCCTAAAGGGGCTCCAGGAGAGCTGCAGAGGGATTTGGGATAAAGGATGGAGGGACAGGACCCAGGGAATGGCTCCCACTGGGCAAGGGGAGATTTGATGGAGTTTTGGGAAGGAGTTTCTGGTTGGGATGGAATTCCCAGAGCAGGTGTGGCTGCCCCTGGATCCCTGGCAGTGCCCAAGGATTAGCCTGGGATGGTGGAGGTGTCCTTGCCTATGGCAGGGATGGGATGGGATTTTAACTCCTTCCAGCCTAAACCATTCCACGACCCCACAGATTCCAAACTGAATGAGCTTTTAACTCTTTCCAACCCAAACCGTTCCACAACCCCACAGATTCCAAACTGAATGAGCTTTTAACTCTTTCCAACCCAAACCGTTCCACGACCCTGCAAATTCCAAACCACTCCCAACACTCCTGGAGCATCCAAACCAGAACCACCATTCCATGGATCTCCTGAGACTGGCAGGATCCATTTTTTTCCCCGTGTGCTTTTTGCAGGGATGGGCTGGAGGACCCTCTGGAGGACACGGGGCTGGTGCAGCAGCAGCTGGACCAGCTGTCCACCATCGGGCGCTGCGAGTACGAGAAGACGTGCGCGCTGCTGGTGCAGCTCTTCGACCAGGCCGCCCAGTCCTACCAGGAGCTGCTGCAGAGCGCCAGCGCCAGCCCCATGGACCTGGCCGTGCAGGAAGGTCAGCTCTCCCTGGGAATTCAGTCCCTTGGAATTCCCAGAGGAGTTGTTCTTGCTTGGAAGTGGTTGAAGAAGGGAGGGGTGGCTTGGGTTCTGCTTGGGAGGTGATCTGGAGGTGGTGCTGTCGTAAGAATCGCTCTGGTTCCTCGCCAGGGTTTTGGGAAATGGTGGATGTTTTATTGCCTTCCTGTGGGAGTTAGGAGGGTGTTTCCTATTCAGTGCTGCCCATCCCGTGGATCCCATCCCGTGGATCTCATCCCATGGATCCCATCCCATGGATCCCATCCAATCCCATAGATCCCATAGATCCCATCCCATCCCATAGATCCCGTCCCACAGATCCCATCCCATCCCATAGATCCCATCCCATCTCATCCATCCCATAGATCCCATGCCATGGATCCCATCCTATCCCATCCTGTCTCGTCCATCCCATAGATCCCATCCTATCCCATCCTGTCTCATCCATCCTATAGATCCCATGCCATGGATCCCATCCTATCCCATCCTGTCTCATCCATCCCATAGATCCCATCCCATGGATCCCATCCTNCCATGGATCCCATCCTATCCGATCCCATCCCATGGATCCCATCCTATCCCATCCCATCTCATCCATCCCATAGATCCCATCCCATGGATCCCATCCCATCCCATAGATCCCATCCCATGGGTCCCATCCCTTGGATCCCATCCCACCAGTCCTATTGCATGGATCTCATCCTGTCAATCCCATCCCATCCCTCCCCTCCCTTCTTTTCCCTGCTCTCGCCCATGGCTGAAGGATTTCTTTGGGGGAAAATGGATTTCTCTGGGGAAAAATGGATTTCCCTGGGGAAAAACAGATTTCTCTGGGGAAAAAAAGGTTTCTTTGAGGTAAAAAGAGATTTCTTTGGGGGAAAAACAGATTTCTTTGGGTAAAAATGGATTTCTTTGGGGGGAAAACGGATTTCTCTGGGGGAAAATGGATTTCTTTGAGGGAAAAACAGATTTCTTTGAGGGAAAAACAGGTTTCTTTGGGTAAAAATGGATTTCTTTGGGGGGAAAACGGATTTCTCTGGGGGAAAATGGATTTCTTTGAGGGAAAAACAGATTTCTTTGAGTAAAAATGGATTTCTTTGGGGGAAAAACGGATTTCTTTGGGGAAAAACGGATTTCTTTGGGGGAAAACGGATTTATTTGGGGAAAAATGGATTTATTTGAGGAAAAACAGATTTCTCTGGGGAAAAACAGATTTCTCTGAGGGAAAACCGGATTTCTTTGGGTGAAAAACGGATTTCTCTGGGAAAAGCAGAATTCCTGGGGGGAGAAAGGGATTTGTGTGGGGATGTCCCGTGGCAGCAGGTGCTGAGCCCTCGCTGTCCCCAGGCCGCCTGACGTGGCTCGTGTACATCATCGGCGCCGTCATCGGCGGCCGCGTCTCCTTCGCCAGCACCGACGAGCAGGATGCCATGGATGGGGAACTGGTCTGCAGGTGGGAACTGCAGGGGAAGGGAAAAGGGGAAGGGAGAAGGGAAAAGGGGAGGGGAAGGGAAAAGGGGAAGGGAAAAGGAAGGGGAGAGGAAAGGGGAAAGGAAAGAGGAAAGGGCAAAGAAAGGGAAAGAGGAAAGGGCAAGGGAAGGGGAGAGGAAAGGGGAAAGGAAAGAGGAAAGGGCAAGGGAAGGGAAAGAGGAAAGGGCAAAGAAAGGGAAAGAGGAAAAAGGAAAGGGGAAAGGGAAAAGGAAGGGGAGAGGAAAGGAGAAGGCAAAGGAAGGAAAAGAGGAAAGGAAAGAGGAAAGGGCAAAGGAAGGGAAAGAGGAAAGGAAAAGGAAAGGATAGAGAAAAGAAAGGGAAAGGGAAAACGGAAGGGAAGGAACAGCAGCTGGTGCAGATTCCCAGTGGGAATTTGGGTTCTGGCAGAGAATGAGGAGAAAAGAGCAGGAGAAAGGGAATTGTTCATTAAGTGTTGATTAGGGAATGCTGGGCTTGGAAATAGTGGGAGTTATTGGGAATGTTAGGAGTTACTGGAAATTATTGGGAATATTTGGCTTGGAAATATTGGGAGCTGTTGGGAATATATGGCTTGGAAACACTGAGAATTATTTGGAATATTGGGAGCTATTAGAAATATTTGGCTTAGAATTACTGGGAGCTTTTGGGAATAGTGGGCTTGGAAACACTGAGAATTATTTGGAATATTGGGAGCTATTAGAAATATTTGGCTTAGAATTACTGGGAGCTTTTGGGAATAGTGGGCTTGGAAACACTGAGAATTATTTGGAATTATTTGGAATATTGGGCTTGGAAAATTCAGCTTTTATGATGTCATTAACTTGATTTTTGGGATCGCAGATCCAGTGGGAATTTGAATCTTAACAAAGAACGAGGGGGAGAGAGCAGGGAAAAGGGAATTGTTCTCCCACTTTTCCCACTTTTTTCCCCCTTTTCCCCTTTGCCCAGGGTGCTGCAGCTGATGAACCTGACGGATTCAAGGCTGGCACAGGCTGGGAATGAGAAGCTGGAATTGGCCATGCTGAGCTTCTTCGAGCAATTCCGCAAGATTTACATCGGGGATCAGGTGCAGAAGTCTTCCAAGGTAAAGGAAATTCCAGCAATTCCATCCTTTCCCAAGGAAATCCAGCCCTAATTCATCCTTTCCTTCGTTTCTCCTCGTTTTTGCTGGAATTAAATCCCATTTGCTGGGATTTCTACGTTCTTTCCCAAGTTTTGACTTTGCAAATGCTGAGTTGGGAATGTTGGGAATTGGGGAGCTGGGTTTGGGTTTTCCCCTTGTTTTTTTATTCTTGGGATCACCTCAAACACTCCCCTGAGTTTCTTCCCTGGCTTTAAAATGGGAATAAATCCAAATTCCCTTCATCCCAAGGGATTTGGAGCTGTGGTTTGAGATGTAAAAGCCCTTTTTGCAATGGGAAAAAAAACGGGAAAGTTACTCCAGGATTAGATTCTGTTCCTTCCTGGAGGAGAAATTGGATTGGGATCAAATCCCTTCCCAGGGATTTGGGAACTGCTGAGAATTCCAGAGAAATCCCCTCAAATCCTGGCTGTGTTTGGAGGTGAAGCACAGCTATATCGCATTTTTTGGGGGAATTTTCCTGGGAAAAACCAAATCCTTCTTTAGTGCAGACAGACTCTGCTAGGACAAAAAAAAAAAAAATACAGGGAAAACCGGGAGGAAAAATCAGGATTAAATGAACCCAAACAACACCTGGGAAAATCCCACAGCCTCCCCTTTCTCCCAGGCAGAGATGAGTGGATTTTTTGGGATAATTCCCAGTTTTCCTGGCAGTTTGGAAGCCTTTTTTCCATGATTTTTATTTTTTTTTTGGGCAGCTGTACCGGAGGCTCTCGGAGGTGCTGGGGCTGAACGATGAGACCATGGTGCTGAGCGTGTTCATTGGGAAGATGTGAGTGATCCCACAGAATTCCAAACATTTCCTGCAATTCCCTCCATTGGCCTGACCCTAAAGACCTCCAGGGAAGGGTCCTTGCTCAGGGTTTAGGGAATTCAAAAGAGTTCAGGATGTAATTTTTGAAATTCCACAGAAATTCTACAGAAAAGTGGAATTTTAAAGATTATTTTTAATAATTTTATTCAGTTATTTTATTGGGTTTTATCCATTTTTATCCGGTTTTATCCATTTCTTATCCATTTTAATCCATTTTTTATCCATTTTAATCCATTTTTTATCTTTTTAAAATCCATTTTTATCCATTTTAAATCCATTTTTATCCATTTTTAATCCATTTTTATCTATTTTTTATCTATTTTTATCCATTTTTAATACATTTGTTATCCATTTGTTACCATTTTTTATCCATTTTTATCCAATTATTTTATCCATTTTTTATCTAATTATTTTATCCATTTTTATCCAATTATTTTATAGTTTTTTATCCTTTTTTATCAATTTTTAATCCATTTTATCCATTATTTTATCCACTTTTTAATCAATTTTATCCATTTTATCCATTCTTTTATCCATTTTATCCATTTTTAATCCATTTTTTCCATTCTTTTATTCACTTTTCAGCCATTTCTCAGCAGCCTCTGGAGCCTTTGGGACCAATCCAGTGGTGCCAGGGCAAGGGAGGGTTTTAGGAATTCCAAGTGCCTGGAATCCCACAGAATTCCAAGGGCCTGGAATCCCACAGAATTCCAGTTCCCACAGAAATCCCACAGGATTCCAGGTGCCTGGAAATCCCACAGAATCCCAAGGGCCTGGAAATCCCACAGAATTCCAACTGCAACCAATCCCACAGAATTCCAAGTGCCTGGAAATTCCACAGAGTTCCGTCCCACAGAGTTCTGTCCCATAGGATTCCAAGTGCCTGGAATCCCACAGAATTCCAAGGGCCTGGAAATCCCACAGAATTCCAACTGCAACCAATCCCACAGAATTCCAAGTGCCTGGAAATTCCACAGAGTTCCGTCCCACAGAGTTCTGTCCCACAGAGTTCCGTCCCACAGAGTTCTGTCCCACAGAGTTCCGTCCCACAGAGTTCTGTCCCATAGGATTCCAAGTGCCTGGAATCCCACAGAATTCCAAGTGCCTGGAATCCCACAGAATTCCA
The DNA here is from genome assembly GCA_013399455.1 of Anthoscopus minutus. Classification (NCBI taxonomy): domain Eukaryota; kingdom Metazoa; phylum Chordata; class Aves; order Passeriformes; family Paridae; genus Anthoscopus; species Anthoscopus minutus. The sequence continues at coordinate 6,962 of VWYI01017597.1, read as the reverse complement.
ATTCCCACAGAAACCCCACAGGATTCCATCCCACAGAATTCCAAGTGCCTGGAATCCCACAGAATTCCTTGGCATCTGGGATATCCGAAGAGGAATTCCCCAGCCAAGTGCCAGCCCACAGATTTTATTCCCATTTTTGTGCTGTTCCTCGGTGGAGAGGGAGAGATGGAGCCTTTTTGGGAGATGAAAAACTGGAAAAATCCCAGCACAATTCCTGGAAAAATCCTGTAAAAATCCCAGAGCAATCCCTCTGATCCATGTTTTTCCCTCCCCAGCATCACCAACCTGAAGTACTGGGGCCGCTGCGAGCCGATCACCTCCAAGACCCTGCAGCTGCTCAACGACCTCTCCATTGGATATCCTTTTGGGAAGAGCTCCCAAATCCTTGGGAAAAGGGAAAAATCCATCCAGAAATTCTGCTGGAATGGCAGCTGGCCCAGATTCCTGGATTTTCCTCCCCAGTTTTTTGGGAATGAGGAGAGCGGAGGGCGGGATGAAGCTCATGGAATGGGGATTTTCTTATTTTTCTTTTTTTATTGTGGGTCAGAATTCCTTTGGAGTTGAGCATCCACAGGAAGATTCCAGAATGTTTTCTTTCTTATTTTTCTTTCCAGGAGTTCCAGGAATTCCAGGAGTTCCAGATCCTGAGATTTTCCCCAGCAGAGATTTGCACACTTGGGTTGTCCTTGAAGCAAACAGAAGAGAATTCCCAATTTATTGAGAACTAAACAGAATTCCCAATTTATTGAGAACCAAACAGAATTCCCAATTTATTGAGAACCAAACAGAATTCCCAACTTCCTCAATCATCCAGGCCCAATCCCATCCTCCCAGCCTGGCTCTGGAAGTGATTTTCCAGAAATTCCAGTCCTGGAATTTTTCCCCAGTGCTCACCAAGGGTCTCCCCATGCCAAGATTTGCCCAATTTGGATTTTCCTTGGAACAAACAAAAATTCCCAACTTCCTGAATCACCCAGGCAATTCCCAACTTCATGAATCACTCAGGCCCAATCCCATTCTCCCAGCCTGGCTCTTGAAGTGATTTTCCAAGAATTCCAGAAATTCCAGCCCTGGTGTTTTCCCCCAGTGCTCACCAAGGGTCTCCCCAAGCCAAGATTTCCCCAATTCAGTTCATCCTTAAAAAACCCAGAATTCCCAGCTTCCTGAACACTCCAGGCCCAAGCCCTTTTTTCCAGCCTCTTCCTGGAAGTGATTTTTTCCAGGAATTCCAGGAATTCTGCTGCTTCCTTGACATCCTGCACCTACAGCAGCGTTCGGAAGCTGGTGAAGCTCAGCGCCGTGCAGTTCATGCTGAACAATCACACGGTGAGAGCTCCCCTTTCCCAGGAAATTCCCCTCCTGGATACCCTCTGGAATTCCAGCTTGGCTCCCAGCCTTCCCATGGAGCTGCAGGAATCTCTGGAAAATGGGATTTGGGGTGAAGTTTTCCTTGGAATTCCTGGGTGTTGAGAGGCTGGGATTTGCTGGCGCTTCCCGTTGCCAAAGGATTTTTGCTCTCTTGGAAATCCAGACTCATTCCTGAAAAAATCCTGGGATGGTGGGAGGGTGGGATTTAAATCCTTTCCAACCCAAAGCATTCCAGGATTCCATTCCATGATGTTCCCCATGGAGCAATCCCAGCCCTGCTTCTACAGGGTTTGCATTCCCTGCTGGAATGAGGTGGGAATTCCTGGAGTTCAGGGAGCTTTTCCAAGCATTCCCAGGATGTTGTCCAGGAATTCCTGGACTTCCCAGGATTTTTTCCAGGCATTCCTGGAGTTAGGGGTGTTTTCTTGGCATTCCCAGGATGTTTTCCATGCATTCCCAGGGTATTTTCCATGCATTCCCAGGATATTTTCTTGGGATTCCCAGGATATTTTCTTGGCATTCCCAGGATGTTTTCCAGGCATTCCCAGGATGTTTTCCAGGCATTCCCAAGATGTTTTCCTGGCATTCCCAGGGCCTTCAGCCCCAGTTCCCAGCCTAGGATTACATTTTTCCATGAAAAATACCCAGGAATCAGCCTGAAGGATTCCCATCCCAGAGGCAGAGCCAGAATTCCTGGAATTCCCCCAGGAATTCCAAGGTTGGGGGAGAACAGTTGAATTCACAGCTCCTGCTGGCTCTGGCAATTCCTGCAGCTTCCAGAATCCCATGAAACCAAAGGAATTTTGGGATTAACTGGGAATTGTGCATCCTCAAGCTGCTGCTTCCTAGAACTTCCCAGCTTTGAAAAAAAACCCTTTAAGCATCCACCAGCATTCCCCATTCCCAGATTTTCCATGAGAAAAACACCTCCTACTGCTTCTCAGGATGGTTTTTCCAGGTAGGAATTTTTTCCTGGAGACACCAGAGGCTCTTCCCTCCTTCATCCATCCCAATTTTTCTTTTCCAGAGTGAGCACTTTTCCTTCCTGGGAATCAACAACCAATCCAACCTGACGGACATGCGCTGCCGCACCACCTTCTACACGGCCCTGGGCCGGCTCCTCATGGTGGATTTAGGTATTTCCTGGGAATTCTGCCTGAATCCCAACAAAATTCTGGGATTTAGGGAGGTGGAGCTTCACGAGGAAAAAGTCTTGGGGTGGGAAAAGCAAAAGGAAAAAAAAAATTGGAAGTCGAGAATCCGGGTTTGATGCTGAAAACAAAAGTGGGGAGAAATTTTCCTGTCTCGAAATTTTGGGATTGGTTTTTCCATCCTACCAAGATTTGGGATCAATTTTGCCGGCCTGAAATTTGGGATCTGTTTTTCCATCCTACCAAGATTTGGGATCGATTCTCTCATCTCAAAAATTGGTGAGAAATTTTCTATCCTGCCAGGATTTGGGATCAATTTTTCCATCCCACCAAGATTTGGGATCAGTTCTCTCATCTCAAAATTTGGGATTGTTTTTTCCATCCTACCAAGATTTGGGATCAATTCTCTCATCTCAAAATTTGGGAGAAATTTTCCATCATGCCAGGATTTGGGATCAATTTTTCCAGCCTGAAATTTGGGATCTGTTTTTCCATCCCACCAAGATTTGGGATCAATTTTCCATCCCCACATCCCAAATTTTTCCTCCTGGATCAGGGTTTATTCCCAACACTCTGAAAGATCCCTGCAGCTCCATGAGGCTGCCTGGCCCAGGAAAACTGGGATTTCCCAGGGATTTCCTGTGGATTCCCTGATTTTTTCCTGTTCCAGAGGAGGATGAAGATCAGTACAGGCAGTTCCTGAGGGATTTCCCTTGGATTTTCCATGGAATTCTCAGAGATTTTCCATGGATTTTCCAGAGGAGGATGAGGATGAGTACAAGCAGTTCCTGGAGGGTTTCCCGTGGGTTTCTCATGGATTTTCCTAGAGTTTCCCATGGATTTTCCTGCTGTTTTGCAGGGGGGGATGATGAGGGATTTCCCATGGATTTTCCTTGAGTTTCCCATGGATTTCCCATGGATTTTCCCTGCTGTTTTCCAGGGGAGGATGATGAGGGATTTCCCATGGATTTTCCTTGAGTTTCCCATGGATTTCTCATGGATTTTCTTTCCTGTTTTCAAGGGGGGAATGACGAGGGGTTTCCCATGGATTTCCCATGGGTTTCCCATGGATTTTCCTGCTGTTTTCTAGGGGAGGATGATGAGGGGTTTCCCATGGATTTCCCATGGATTTTCCCTGCTGTTTTCCAGGGGAGGATGATGAGGGATTTTCCATGGATTTCCCATGGATTTTCCATGGATTTTCCTGCTGTTTTCCAGGGGAGGATGAGGACCAGTACGAGCAGTTCATGCTGCCCCTCACCGCTGCCTTCGAGGCCGTGGCTCAGATGTTCAGCACCAACTCCTTCAACGAGCAGGAGGCCAAGGTCAGCTGGGAGCAAATTCCCAAGTTTTCCACTTTTCTGGGATCTTTCCCATGGGATTTGAGGGTTTTAGGAAGCAGGGAGCTGTGCTGAGCTCTGGAAGGAATGGGGGGAGCTTCCTGAGAGGGAATTGCGGGTGCCTGAATCCCTTGGGATTGATCCAGAGGGGATTGGAGGTGTCTGGATCCCTTGGGATTGATCCAGAGGGAATTGGGGTGCCTGGATCCCGTGGGATTGATCCAGAGGGAGTTGGGGGTGCCTGAATCCCTTGGGATTGATCCAGAGAGGGTTGGGGGTGACTGAATCCCTTGGGATTGATCCAGAGGGAATTGGGGGTGCCTGAATCCCTTGGGATTGATCCAGAGGGGGTTGGGGGTGCCTGAATCCCTTGGGNGTTGGGGGTGCCTGAATCCCTTGGGATTGATCCAGAGGGAATTGGGGGTGCCTGAATCCCTTGGGATTGATCCAGAGGGGGTTGGGGGTGCCTGAATCCCTTGGGATCAGTTCAGTGGGAATTGGGATCAGGTGTGCTGTGCAGTTGGGACAGCCTGAATTTGACAGTGTAGGATTTTCTGGTTTGTTCTGTTTTGTATTTTATTTCCTGGGTTACATCTGCTTTATTTTATTCCTGCTTTATTTCTTTTACTTCATCTCATTTTCTTCTATTTTTTATTTTGTTCTATTTTTATTCTTTTATGGCATTTCACTTTTATTGTATTCCATTTTATTGTATTTCATTTCATGTTTTTCCCTGTTGTGATCCCTGCTGTTTTCCCTGTTTTTCCCTGCTGTTATCCCTGTTTTCCCTGCTGTTATCCCTGTTTTTCCCTG